>JBAMBP010001503.1:0-73568 GCA_037044515.1 Phortica magna
ACTTTTCTGCTTAAACAATCTCAATTCGCATCTGTAACTTTAAGTCCGATTGCTTGTTTGTGTAATGCATGTTGTTGTGTTATTGTTGTTGTTGTTGTAGTTGTTGTTTTTTATAACTCGATAATTTCTTGTACATAATCGTAAATCGCATAGTAAATTCAACTTTATTAAAAACGCGTTATCATTACTTTTTGTAACGTTCTGTTTATTGCGCGTTATCTATAAAGACAGACAGACAGACAGATCGACCGACCAAGCGAACGAACGTTGGACAGACAGATAGACAGTCAGAAAGACAGACAGACAGAGTTACGTTGAGTTGTGCTTGAGCTTGCCAAGCGTATCTTTCGAGTGCTTATCGTTGTTGTATCTTGTGCAAATAGCATTTTATCTATATATATATGTGCGTGTGTTTGTGCGCTTCTAAGTGTAGTTTCATGCTGCAAACCAACAGAGACATGTCGTAAAGTGAGTATTTTTGCTATTGTTGTTAAAATATTACATAAACTTTTAAGCTAAAATTAGTGAACTTTAAAAAGATACAGTAAACTCCATAATACATATGCATGATTTTTAATATTCAAATATACAACACTATGAGCTTTAAATAAAAGTCTATTAAAATTAATTTTCTTTCATCTTTTATAGTCTCGAATTTGAGTTACAATAAGTTGATTTCGATACTTCAATGTCGCTTCATTAGAGTGTCATTGTATCTTCTCCTTTTTCTATAAGCCACTTAAGTATTCATTATTCTAATGACGTAAAAGAATACTTTGTATACTTTTGTATTACTCATTGAGATTCATGTCGCTTTTCTAGCAACTTTGGTCGCATACATTGGCTTCTTCTTGCTAAAGGCATAAGTGTCTTATTGCTTTGAATTTAGAGTAATGAAAAATTGGAGGAAAATAAAAAAAATACTGAGAAAAATTAATATAAAAAAAGTAATTTAAGTTTATTGCAATTTGACTGTTTATGACGTATGAGTAATATTAGATTTGCATTAGAAACATGTATTGTATTATCAATGTTAGTTTAAGCAAGGCTTTGTTTGTTGTGCGTGTGGCTTAGGTATAGGAAAAATAAAATCTATTAAAAACCGCTCCAACTATCAAGTCAAATCTAATGAGACCTCAAGATTGATGTCTCGTGTTATAAAAGAATATGTCTTTATGATGAAATTTTAACCTAAGCTTTGTGTATCTATTAATATTTACTGAGAGGATTCTTGAGGAGGATTCTTCAAGAGCAGTTTTAGGCAGGGTTCTTAGTGAAAATACTTAGGAAGGATTTTTACTGAGGATTCTTAGAGAAATTTCGTTGTAAGGATTCTTAGTGAAGAATCTTCATGAGAATTGTTAGTGAAGATTCTTAGAGAGGATTCTTTGTGAGGATTTTAAGGCAAAATTTTCACTGAGGATTCTTTGTGAGGATTCTTTGAGAGAACTCTTTGTGGGGATTCTTTGAGAGAATTCTTTGTGAGGATGTTTAGGAAGGATTCTTAGTGAGGATACGTAGGGAGGATTGTTAATGAGAATAGCATTTTTACTGAGGATTCTTTGCGAGGTGTCTTAGAGACGAATTTTTACTGAGGATTCCTTGTGAGACTTTTTTGTGAAGATTATTTGAGAGAATTCTTTGTGAGGATTGTTAATGAGAATACTTCGGGAGCATTTTTACTGAGGATTCTTAGAGAGGATTCTTTGAGAGAATTTTTTGTGGGGATTCTTAATCCTCATTGAAAATCTTAGGAAGGATTTTTACTGAGGATTCTTTGAAAGAATTCTTAGTGAAGATTCTTAAAGAGGATTCTTTGTGAGGACTTTTATGAAGAATTTTTACTGATGATTTTTTGAAAAAATGCTTTGTAAGGATTCATAGTGAAGACTCTTATTAAGAATTCATAATGAGTATTTTCACTAGACACAACTCTTCATAGAGCAACTCTGATTGTCTGTCGATATCTTCTGTATTGTTTTTTGTTTTTTATTTTGCTACAAAAAGAGATGTTTCTTCTTTTTGGTTTCTGTACAAAAAACGTAACTTAATTTATTACTTATTGTAAGCTCATGTAATATTCTTCACGCCTCGGCGGACATTTGCAGCACGTTGCCGTCACAAGCCAACGAGCCAACAAGCTGGCAAGCCGGCAAGCATGAACCAAATGAAAATTTGCATTTCTACAAAGAGTACAAGTATGTACAACATATTTGACTTTGGCTGTGACTTCTGCGAGTTTGAATATTGATATCTGAAATATGATAACTCATGTGGCTTCCGAGCATAAAAGACCATTAATCACTATTGAAATTTATTGTGCGCAACAGACAAGGCGTGTTGTTGTTGTTGTTGCTGTTGTTGTTGTTTGGTTTTTTACATGCAAATAAGCGTTTGGCAGTAGCAACTCTCGACCATGTACAAGAACCGCCGATGTTTCAAGCTAATCCGTTGATTTTTTTCTATTTTATACTTTTTCTTCTTCTTCTACTACGCTCTAAGTAAAGTCACACAATGTTGTTGTTGTTGTTATTGTTGTTGCTTTTGGTGTATAAATAAACTTGTTGCATTTCGTTTTATTTAGTTGGCCAAAAAAGCCAAGAAAAGTGGGAGTTACATTTTGACAGACGGCCGCCTTAAACGGCGCGCGATAAACTTTGACATCGTGCGTGCACAGTGGGACGCATACATGATAAAAATAAACTAAAACCAAAAAAAAATTGCATTAAAATATGTGCGAAAAATAAATCGCTTATAAAAAAATAAGAAACATTAATCAAAATACTGTTTTGCCTGCGAAGCGACCACGCGTGCTCTGAAAAGTTGACAGCAGCAGCAAAAGCAACAACAACAACAAGCGAACCCATGAACGAGTTCGTACAATGTGGCCGGCCGGCCGAGTTGCGCCTTTGCATTGCACGAAGCCATAGCCGAACGACATGAGCAAGTGTGCGAGCGAGAAGGCGCGAGAGTCGAAAGAAAGGCGATAAAAGAGATGAGTTATGATCGATTGTGTTAACTTTAGGCAAACTGTCATCGCTAAAACATATTAATTGAAAAATCCACTTGCACATGCTCTGCCGCCCTCACGCCCTCCCTCACGCACGCACGCTGTCGCACTCACTTGTCAATTTCGTCAATTTAGACACGTCAGCTCTTCATCTAAATGCATCCTGCCTGGCTGCCTGCCTTCACTGCACGTTGACGACTTGCACGATTTCGTGCGTGCTAGCGTAAAATTTTTCACGCATTTTCATGTTGCTAATCATATGTATGTATGTGTGTGTGTGTGTGTGTGTGTGTGTCGTCAGCGCATACGTTAAGTGCTCACTTATCGTAACATAAAGTGTTGCAAAATGTACGCTGAAACGCATTCGAGGTGTTTGACGATCGTTGGCGGCTATCAGCAGAAAAAAAAACAACAAAAAAATGAAGCCAAGCCGCTTCAACAGCAACAACAACAGCCATGGCACAAAGTAAAACAAGAAGCCTGAAAAAGTCTGAAAAGTCTTTTTGGTCGCACGCCATCATGTCATAATGTTCATTTGCGCTACTTGAGCTTCTTCATGCTTGGCAGCACAACTTCAAAGTGCCACGCAAATTGACAACTTATCAGCGTATTTCATTAGCGGCCAATTTCGAATTTTATTTCATTCAACTTCGAATATAAAATATCTCAAATAATGTTAAAAATGTAGTTTACTTTTTATGTATTTCAATTTTCAAGCTTCTTTAAATTGTAAATAATTTTGGTCACCTGTGTTTTTTACTTAAACGAGATTTGTTTATGAGTAAAAGAAGTTCGCTTATCAGCGTATTTCATTAGTGGCCAATTTCGAATTTTATTTCATTTAACTTCGAATATAAAATGTACCAAATTATATGAAAAATTAAATTTACTTTTTATGCATTTAAATTTTTACGCTTCTTTAAATTGTTAATAATTTTGGTCAAATGTGTTTTTTACATAACGAGTTTTTTTTATAAGTAAAAGAAGTTCGCTTGTAAGCGTATTTCATTAGCGGCCAATTACAAATTTGATTTTATTTAACTTCGAATACAAAATATCCCAAATTATATGAAAAATTTAATTTACTTTTTATGTATTTCAATTTTTACGCTTCTTTAAATTGTAAAAAATTAAATTAAACTACTTTTTTTACTTAAACGAGATTTGTTTTTGAGTAAAAGAAGTTCGCTTAACAACTTCGAAAAAAAAATTGTAAAAAATTAAATTTTCGAACACAAAATGTTTTAAATTATATAAAAAATTAAGTTAGCATTTTATCTGTTTAAATTTTTACACTTTAAACATTTTCAATACACATGTTTTTTTAACTTAAACGAGACTTGTTTCTAAGTCTCCTTAGTACTGATTTTGGTTTCGAGTAAAGGCAATTTTTTTATTGTTTTGCTAAACTTGTCAAAGATCTGTCACAGCGATTAACCACGCATCCTCAATGATATTATGAGTCGTTATTGTATTTTCAACAAAAGCGCCTTTAAGGCATTATGTCCGTCCGTCCGTCTGTCTGGCCAGCAAATGAAGTTTCGCCAGTCACGCAGCCGGCATATTTTGTCAAAATATCTATTTTTGCACCAACGCAATGCAATGCAATGCAATGCGACGAGGCAACTAAGTCAAGTTATGCCGAATCGAGTCGAGTTTTAAGTGCAAAATTTTGACGTGAACACCGACGACATTTTCTTGTGTCTCGAGCAACCCCTCCCGCCGACCAACAACCCGCTTAGAGCTTATTATACGCCAACAAAGCAAGTTAGAGTTAGACAAAGTGTTGTTGTTGTTGTTGCTGTTTGTGGCAAAGCATGGGGGCGGCGACGTTTGGCTTGAGGCAAAAGTAGAAAAGAAAAATAAACAAAAACAAAAAATATAAGTTGCCAACATTAATTTATTGTGACATAACGTTATAATCTGACATAAATTATTGATAAGACCAAACAAGTCCATAAAAGTACACGACAGTTCGTAAAAAGGTATACAAAACCGACAAACCGACGGAAAGAGACAGCGTCTGTGTGCGTGTGTGTGTGTGTGTCCGTGCAGAAGTGCGGAAAAGAGTTCGCAAGAAATATTTGAGAAAACAGACAACAACAACAACAACAACGCCGGCAGCCGCCAAAGCCGTCATTGACTTAAAAAAAATTTTAAAAATAAAAAAATATTTTAAAAAAAATATAATAAAAGCAAAAAATAATAAAACAAAGCGAAAAATCCAAACGCGACTTTGAGTTTGTTAAAAAAAAAATATAAAAAAAAAATATTAAAAATAAAAATGCAATTGTCATTGTGTTAGATACTTTTTTATCCTTTTTTCGCGACTTCAACGACAGTTTGGTCAACAATGTTGTGGCATTGCACACTACTATGCACATGTATGTATGTGTGTTTGTCTATGAAAACATTGAGCTCAAATCTGTACTGTGAAATGCATGATTTATCCGAATATCCGAATTAGTTTCTTATATGAATTGTAACATTCGAAAGTTATCCGTGAGCGTTGCACATATGATTTCACTTATACGCGCCGATCTTTACTATAAAGTTCCATGTTATAATAGTTTCTTAACGTTTGTATGCATTATCCGGATTTCGGATTCGGATCATGCTCTTGACATTTTCAGTTTGCTTAGAGTTTATAAAATAAATATAACTAACAAATGTTACTACAGTAATGAAGAGCTGCTTTTATTGTCACAAAGTTCGTATATAATTTCATAATACAACTTAAACGATTATCTGTATCCGTATCCTTATAATTGAAATTTCGGATAATAAATTTCAAAGTCAATTTAAATAATTATGGTTCCGATTCGTCCTGTCTTTCAAATTACTCAAAAGCAACAACTAGTTCTTCAAATGCTTCTGCGTGAGTTAGCTTAGAGCCGTAACGAAGTGAGTTCGGTTAATCGTGTTTCTACTGTAGTTCTATTGAATTGTAAATTAGTCGTCACAAAAAAAAGGCCGCTGTCAATTGTTGCAAAACCACCTTTCAGGCCAAATTGAGTTTGCTTTGTCAATGACTTCATTCGCATCCGTTTGTGATCAAATGAATGAACGAACAATTACCGCAATTCAATGCAATTTCTCATCAACACAACAAAATTAAGTAATAATCAAATAAAAATGCATTTCATTAACATAAAAGCAGCAACAACAACAGCAACAACAACAACAACTTCGCGTGTCAAACGGTCGTCGTCGTCTTTGCACCAACCAAGTACCAAAGTATCTGCTGCTGCTGCTGCTGCTACTGCGATTGTATCTGCGTGCGTGCGTGTGTTGCTGCCGTCCGTCTGCCTGCCTGTCTGTCTGTGTGTGTGTCTGTCTCTAGTCAGTTCAGTTACCTTGCTGCCTCGACTGTATAATTTGTCCATATGTGCAGCATGAAGTGAACGAAAAAAAGCCAACAAAAAAAATAAAGATACTGAAAAAGAAGTTGGTTTTTTGTTTTGTGCGCTTTGCTGGGAAAACTGGAAAATGCGCAGTCACGTTGTGCTGCGTGAATTTCGGCATAGGTGAAACTCAAAGCTGTGCGCGGTTGGGCGGTTATAGCGGGATAACCGTTAGGGTAACTTATATCGCATTTATGCGCACATAAAAGTCAAATAATAGATCCAAAAGATACAAACAAGGACTGAAAGACAAGCCAACAACGCACACACTCTGTCTGTCTGTCTGGCTGTCCAATTGTCTGTCTGACTGTCGCTCGACTTACTTGTTGATATGTGTGTTTGGTTTGTTTGAGTGTACGGGGTCGGCTTGTGGCGTAGGCAACTAAGCATAAGTCTCTAAGATTGTCTGTTCGGATAGTTGGATACATGATAAAAAAAAAAAGAGAAGAAAAAAAAACCACAACAACAACAACAGCAAATATTTCACATTCGCCAACAATTCTGGTAATTCAATAGCGCGTCAACTATTTTGTCGTTGGATTTGTCATCTATTATTTATAATTGGCTTGGACAGGCAACGTGAGTCGTAAGCCCGAACATGAGCCTAAGCCGGACAGACTCTAAGCACCGATCATATGGCACATGGCAAACGTAAATCTGCAATATGACAATTTTGTATAATTTACATAAAAGTTACTTCAAATTGTGGAAGATGTTTCACGCCAATTAGAAGAAGAAGCTCAGCTCAACTCGAATAACGTTGACTTCTGTTAAGCTTATGTTGTTGTTTGTTTCTTTTTTCCCCAAGTAAGTAACATAAATTCGTTGCTTACAAAGTGACGATTGACATGATTTTAAGCTTAGCTTTTGTTTTTTATGCTTGGCCAAAATATCTTACACATGGTTTTAGAGTTATAAGGAGTTTTATCTAAACTGTAAATAAGTGCATAATAGTTTTAACTTAGTCTTATAGCTTATGCGACTTCTTACGACGTCTTGCACGTTTATTGGTGATTATTGTTGTGGAATGTTTATGCCTTTTGGCATGTTTTACGCCCTCTATCGGTTGTTTTCGCATGTTCTTTAAATGCGTACAAATTTAACGAAACTAAATATACAAATTTCCTACATTGCTTAACAAATTCCTATGCTGTGAAAGTTTCTCGCTCAAGTTTGTTTGATGTTGACGGCTTTTGCGACAAAGTAAAGCGAAAATCAATAAATCCTTAAATAATTTGTGCAAAGTGCTGCCAAGAAGTATGCAACTTAGCTCAATTGAAATGGCCAACGGCGGCGGCATTATTGTAAATGCGGCGGCAGTCAACCAAATGGCGACAACACTGACAACTTGAGTGCCGAGTAATGAGCCACTGCCGTAAAATTAGCTAAGTCAACGAGCGCATATAAATTAAGTCAAAAAAAAAAAGTTGAATACAGTTTCGATTCGATTCGATTCGATTGAATTCTGTTCTATTTTGTTCATTGAAATGATGGGTTTGGCTTGGTTTGGTGGCAATGACTGGTTTTAATGCCTTGGCCCCACAAGATGTCGTTAGGCCAGCCCAGCCCGCCCCCTCGTTGCGGCTCGCCAGGTGCCAGACACATTGCAATGCAACCGAATGTCGATTGCTGTATGCCAAATGGTCATAAATTTCTTAAGTAGATAAAAATCGCGGATTAAAGATGAAATTACGCGCATTTATCGCAGCAGTTGATCTCAAATGGCTAACGAGCCCAACAAGCGGCGGCGGTGGGGAGTGCTGAGGTGTTGGCCATTTAAAAGAGCTTGTTATTGTTGGTGTTGTTGTTGGTGTTGTTGTGTGCTATCAGAAGATTATCAAAGCGCATTGCATGTATTCAACTAATCGTGCGTATGCGTGCGTGCATGCATGCGTGCGTGCGTGTCATGTGTGCGTGCATGCGTGCGTGAATAGATCGATTGCCTGTTTGCTTAAAGATAATGTATCGCTTAAGGACCAAAGGAGTCCAATGGCAATAGATGAGCTCAGCATGTTTTAACTTGTCTTTGCTTACTTATTGCATTGCAAGATAAATCATGTTCTATAAGATTGGAGATATATGAATACATACCATGATAATACAGTTGTTGTTGTTGTTCATATATGTATGTATCGTCTTCTTTCTTTGCTCGCTCTCTCTCTCTCTCTCTCATACCGTTTATCCAAACATTCGATTATCCGGACGCATTCGTCACGACTCTAATCACGGAATACCCAAGGTTTTCTTTGATCCGGATAGTGCGAATTCTACTGCATACATAAATATACTTGTATCTCTAACTGAATGTACTTGTATCTTTTTCTTTCATTTGCGCTCTATTTGTATCTTTTCTCTGAGCGATTTCTCCATCTATCTATCCTTCTTTCTATCACTATAACTCTTATCTACACTCTATATGTTTCTTAATAGCTGCCACGCCAGTGCTTTCCGCCACTCTTTTGACAACAATTAAAATTGCATGCGCGTCTTTGACCAAAAACGTTCGCTAATTAAATTGTAAATGATGAAAAATATATATATAATGATTTAAGGTGCGTCGACAACAACAACAGCAACAACAACGACAGCAACAACTTTTTGAGTGATGACAAAATTAATTAAAATGTTTGGTAATAAAAATAAGAAAACAAAAACAGTTCATTCGTTCGTTTTACGATCAATCGATCGATCGATCGTTCGAATTGTTGGCTCGCAGTTACAGATACAGATACATATGTATAGTCGAATGCAAGCGGTGCAATAATTGCTGTACGAATGTGCTATGATTTCTGTTTTCTGTGCGATTTTGTCTTATTTTTTGTATTATTTTTTTTGCTTTTAATTGCGAACTTTTGTTTATTTTTGGGTCTGATTTTTTATTGCAACGCGCCAAAAAAACCAACTGACGACGAAGACTGTCATTGCCCAAAACGGTAAGCGCATCATGATGACATTAATGATGGCGATAATGACGATGATGATGATGATGATGATGCCGTGTGGTGTTGAAGTTGTGCTTAGTCTTGTTGTCTTGAGTTGTCTTTTTGATGGCAAACGAGTTGCAGTTGAAGTCGTTGTGCCTTTTGGCGTTGACCAAAAGCGTACAAAAGTAAATTTGCAGTTAATTAAAGGAAGCTTAAGTTGACTTGAAAAAACAAACAATTTAAAAAACACAAAAAAAAAACTTTAATTCGTTCATTGCATTGCCAAAGATATAAGATACAAAGCGCAAAATATGTTTTATTTGCTGAGTTGAGAGTAAAGAGTCGAGAGATAAAGTCGTTATAGGCCTATGTTGCACGGCGACACATGTTACGTACAGCAGTCTAACATGCGCAAAAGACGGTGACAAATTACAAGTTTTAATGCTGAACTGCCGTATGTAGCACGTAGCGCCTTGTAACATAAGTCTATATGAAAGCAATTTTCTGAAAAACTATGATTTTTTGTAATTTTTAAATCTTTTGTTTTTGTTTGTTTGTTCTTTTTAATTATTTTTTTTATTTTGCATTTTATTAAGACA
Organism: Phortica magna; assembly: GCA_037044515.1. NCBI lineage: Eukaryota > Metazoa > Arthropoda > Insecta > Diptera > Drosophilidae > Phortica > Phortica magna. The sequence continues at coordinate 9,938 of JBAMBP010001503.1, forward strand.
TATTGCTTTATTTGTTGGTTTGGCAGTAAAAACTGTTGGTCATGTCTCCAAGCAGTTTAAGCTCGCACATGCTTATGTAACAAAGCGCCATATGTCACATACAGCAGTCTAACATGCGCAATAGATTGTCGGCATTGTCGCTAAGCACAAGTTTTAACGCTCAACTGTCGTATGTGTCACAAGCGCGCTTTGTAACATAAGTGTGTTCAAACGCAATTTTATGAAAAATTATGATTTTTTTTATAACTTAAATTTTTTTGTTATTTGTTGTTTTTTTGCGTTTTAATTTATTAATAATTTGTTTGAAATTCTTTTTCTTTGCAGGTATGTTTGAACAACCAAGAAAATTCGTGTACTAAAACAAAAGACTTAAGCGACAAACTTACACAAAGTGTGCGTGCGAAACGTGAAAAGTTGTTGTTTTTTTATATTAAATCTTAAATAAAGTATAAAGTACATAAATACAAAGTAAACAAATACAAAGAAAACAAACAAACAAAGACATTATGGCGCTCTTCCCCTCATCCTCGCGTCCACGCACGCTCATGGAACAATTGCTGGCGCGTAAAATCGAAGCTGCCGCCGCGGCCAGCGCCAATGCAAGCGGTCAAGCGACGGGAACGACAGCAACAACAGCGACGTCCGGCGGTGGCAGCACAAGTCCCGGCACAGCTGGACCGGGCACAAGTCGCCTACGTCGCACCGATTCGCTTGACTCAACCAGCAGCATTGGTTCGCTCAGCTCGCTGGTCTTTGGCGATGATGTCTGTCGCTGCGATGATTGCCTGCTGGGCATTGTCGATCTGTATGTGATCAGCGCAGCCGAGGCGGCCAAGAAGAAGGTAAGGTGTGCCGCTGCCGCTGCTGCCATTAGCACAGGCACAGGCGCCGCCATCAGAGTCCCACTACACGCTTATCAATTCTCATTTAGTTTATGTACGCGTCTTGGCGTTAAATAAGTTGTCGCCCATAAATTGTTGCTTTATTGATTGTTCGCCGCAGCGTTCGCGTCGGCGTCGACGTCAGCGTCGTTCAGCTGCCAGCTAAAGGCCGCGCTTGGCTGGCCCAAAGTGCCCACCTTGTTTATTGTTCGTATTATGTTTGTGTGTATGTGTTTGTATGTGTATGTGTTTGTATGTGTGTGTGCGCACACCTGCAGAGCAGCTGCCAACGAAAAGCCACCGTTCGATTTGCCCGGCAGCCATTCAAGTCACAGCTCCTCTGGCTCAGTCTGTGCCTCTGCCACTGCCACTGCCGTTGGGTGTGCGTGTGCGTTGCTAGCCAAGACACAAGGCACACGGCAGGTGTCACTTCAATGTGCAAGTCTTTGCAGAGATTATTTGTTAGCTCATGCTTCATATTCTTTGAGCAATTTGTTCTTATGCGATTTTTTATCACAGAAGATTTCAGTTTTTGCAGCAGAAATCGATTTTTTTTTGTTTAAATAAAAAAAAGACTATGAATTCGTCAAAGCTTTGATAATACGCTGCTTGAACGATCTGCCTTTTTTCTTATTTAAATATAATTTTTGATTTAATTGTTGCTTTAAAATGTCTTGTTTATATTTCGAAAACGAAAAAAAAACTTAATTTATACGCCTTGTTAAACAAAACAACAAAAAAGTCTTACCGCTACTGTCTTTTGAAAGCTTTTGTGCAACAAAATGCTGAGCTTTGATCGCGTAAGCTTTGCAACTACGCATAAGCTGGTTGGTGTCCAAGCTAAAGCAATGCGCATAGACTTGTATCAGCATTTCAGCAATTAAGTGACGCATGTTACATATAAAACACATTGACACTTGCGGCACTCAATATTTTAAATTGTTTAACTCATTTATATAACGGTTTTTTTTCGCTAATTTAAAAGTAATAATAACAAGCAAAATATCAATTAAATGTAAAGTTTGCATTTAAAACATTTTGCTTATTGCTGGCATTATGTTTACTTGTGAAGCAACAAAACATAGCAGCTTTCAATACTAAAATTAGGCTTTTGTGGTCATTTTGTATGCAGAAATTTGAACATGTGCTTGCAGCTTTCTTTGGCAGTTGCCTGAGTCATGCGCTCTGGTCGTTCCAGACTAAATTTGATCGCAACTAGCTTATCATCGCACGCTGTCGTATGAGCTATAAAATTCCGTTAGTTTTCTATTATAAACAAAAAAAAAAAAACAACAACAATGCATGTTGTTTCTTTTGAACAAATTAAGCGGGAATTTATTGAAATTTAAAATGTTAAATACTCTTGACGTCACAGCAATGAAGCGACTGAGCGTTGATTGTGCCTTGTCATGATTATGGCCAATTGCCATGCCCATGCGCTTATCAAACTGGGCAAGCGCAGCGAAGCGAAGTGATCTGATTTCTTTTCAACTGAAATGAAGTCAAGCAATTTCGCATATATACGAGCGACGACGCTTGCAGCGCTGCTCGGCCTAGACGCTGCGCTGCCTATGGAATAATTTCACAGGCGGTTTATACAAACACATATACATATATATATATATATATAAGCGTATAAGTGCAAGTGCTCATTGTACTCGAAGTTGTTGTTTGAGAGTCGTGCCTAGACTATTTTTAACCCATGTATGCCGTCTCTCTTGCTCTCTCGCTCACGCCGTGTGCGTGCGTTTTTGCAGGGCGTGCGTATTTCTCTATAAGTCAACTTATATGGTTCAAAGTATAAACTTAATTAACAAATATTGTATTCATTTATATACCGCGCACATACGCCCCGATTTTTTTTTTTTTTTTTGTATTTTGTATATTTTGTCGTAGGTACGAGTAAAGCAAACAGCTCAGACCGTTCCAAGGCAAGGTTAGGCTAAACTATTTTGTTTTTGTTGTACTTGTTGTTGTTGCTGTTGTTGCTTTCATTATTTGAAAATATGAAATTACGAATAAAAAAAGGGCACAGCTTAAAATTACTGATAAAGATTTAAAAATAAAGTCACGCGGCTAAAGAAAGTGCTTAAAAGGCAAAGCCTTGAAAAAAAAGCTACTTCAGCGTTGTTGTTGTTTGTTAATTTGCTTAAATTAATGGTTATTTGCACAAAATATGTGATTTTAGGCTAAGAAGACGAACTACAAATTAATAAAGTCAACCAACTCAGCAATGCTCATTTATTCACTAATTACATAATTAAACATCGCAACTAATCGCAATTTCACGATTCTTCATTTTTACAATACATTTTTTCTTCTGTTTCTTCTTCTGCTTTTTTGCTTACTTATTACAACTCACCTGCGCAATGTGGTCATGTGTCCTGCATTTGCGCCTTCGCTTACATTGCAGGCGACACACACACACACATAAGCAAAATGGCTGCAATGGTCATGTCATGTGCGGTCATGTGCGTGTCGCAGCAAGTACAAGAAGAAACAACTGCAACAAGAACAACAAGACAAGTGTCTGTGTCGCTCAATTTCTTCTTTTCAGCTTCACTTTACTGTTTTTACGTCGTTCAATAAAATATTTGGCAAAAAATATTTAAAAAAGTGCAAATTAAATTACTTTCAATAAAATATTTTTTTGTTTATTTTTTTTTTTTTGGTTTTCTTTTCATTATTATTTTTATTATTGTTATTACTTTTGTTGTTGTTGTTGGGTTTGTTTTTGCTTGTCTTGCTTTGTGCATACAAATTGAATGTGAGAGGGCATAAGTGGTATGGCAACAATGCTGTATTTTTGTCGTTGTTGTTTTTTTTATTGTTATCATTACTGTAATTTGTATATTGTTTGGTTTTTATTATTAGAATGTTTTTTTTTTCGTCTTTTTTATTTTTTTAATTTAATTCAATTTTGTTTTATTTAATTTTTGTTTTTGTTGTTTCTGTCGTTTTGCAAACAAAAAAAAGCGCTTCAGTCAACGATGCGCAACGATAATATGAAAGATACGTTTGACACAAGTTCGGTTTTTGTTTGGTTTGAAAGTGTGTGTGAGTGAGAGGGAAGCTGTTCGGCAGAGGCATGTCCGCGTCAGCGTCATAATGACAGCGTCATTATCATTGTGCACACTTATGAAGAAGAGAAAACAACAACAGCACACACACACACACACACACACACACATACACAGAGATAAACTTATTTTCTCCGCTGGCATGTTGACAGTTACAAACAAAGAAAAGATCTTTTCGTTATGTTGGCATGGCCGCCATTAGAGAGACGGACGGACGGACAGACACAATGAACGTCATTGCCAGCAGCCAGTTTGAAGTCGTTTGCTGTTGTTTAGCATTTGTGCGATCGGGCGGGGGGCGTAGTGTGGCTAAGTGGCGGTGTTGTTATTGCTGTTGGCTTTATAGAGATGCCATCAGCGATGAAATTACATACATGATCGCAGAGCTAAGCTTATGTTATTCGCTCCCAAGGCTTTCTAAGCGTAATTATCGTAGTACATATGACGTTGGTTCCGGCTAACTGTCCGTCCGTCCGTTAGACAGAGAGACGTATGTAGAAAGCCACTAAGAGTTGTCAAAATTCTTTAAATGTGCTAATTTTATAAACATTATAGGCATTTATATGCCATTTTCCAACACTGCTGTACAGTTAAACTTGCTAAACAAATAAAAAAATTTTACAAAATAAGTTATTATTCAATTGTATAAGAAAAAGCAAATATGTTATAATAAATTTAAGCAAACAATTTAAAGCTCGTGTTGCGCATTACAACACTGGTCACGAAAATCCAACAAATTTCTACAAATTAAAAATAATTGACCGTTTTTATAACTTGTCACACGAAGAAAAAAATACAAAACAAAAGCATGCAAACGCAACACGAATAACGTTTTTTTCTAACGCGTAAACTTGCGACTAAGCAAAACAGGTGACAACCCTATTTAACTGTTATTGTTTGCGGCTTTTGTTGCCTTGCATGCGAGCGTAGTCTGTTGTTTACTTTGTTCTATTCGCTAACTTATTATTATTTGCTATAATTATTTAAATTCATCATTTCATATTTTGTAATTTAGGCTTAATAGATTCTATACAAAGCAAACAAAAAACAACAAAACCGTCTTTCATACATAACAACACAAAAAAAAGCATAAAAAAAGATCGCACGTGTATGCATATTTATTAGTTTGCTCTCTTCCTCTCTCTCTCTCTCTCTCTCTCACTCTCTGACACGGTGTGTGCGCTTACGATCTCATTGTTCAGCATGCCGTTCAGTGTTGCCATTTGTTTTAGTAGGCAAAAAAGCCGGCATTGGGCATGAGTTTTTGAATGAACCCGACACCCCCTTGATGAGATTTGTGGACAAACACACTCAACGCTAATTTTTTGTAGCTCCACTTGTGTAATTTTCATTACTCCTTTTCGATTTAAGAATTTGTGCACACAAACGTGTCTCAATAAAAGCTAAAACGACGACAAAATAACTACAGTTTGGCAACACTGGCCGTTATCATTAAGTTAATTTGGCTGTCTGTCTGTTGTTGTTGTTACTGTTATTGTCGTTGCTCGTGTGTTTGTTCATTCATATTACGAACGCTGTTTGTTTTTGTGGTTGGTTTCAAGAAATGTGTCATGACACGCTGACACGGAATGACACGCAAAAGCAAAATTGACTTGTCGCATGTCGCGATGCGTGCCCTGGGCGATTTTCCCGTTCCTCCAATCCTAGGTACTTTTCTACCTAGGGGGGTCAATTTTGTCCTCTCTTCCCTTCGCGTCTGCGTCGACACTTTTGCGTCAAAGACGACGCTTTTGGCTCACTTCTGTTTCGAGTATAAAAGCAAATGCAAACATGATTTCAGTTTTTGTTGAGATTTTGCAGTTATGGTGAACGTGTGTTCGACGCGTGCTCTCCTTGTCTGTTGTCTATTCGGCATCAACGTATTTTGAACGCCTTCAAACAAAACGGTTCATTTGAATTCCTTCGTGCAACGTGTTGTGTTATTGTTTTTATTTATTTACTAATTATTTTGTTGTTGCTGTTATACCTTAATTTCTTATGGTTTAATTTTTTTATGAGTATGTGATTTATTTTTTGTTTTTTTTTGCTTCAAAGTTGTTTCGTGTGTTTTTTTTTTGCTTGTCGATAAATAAAGCAAATTATACATAAACATTGAAAATGCAAAAACAACAAAATTAAACGTGTAATAAAGTTTATTAAAAGCAGAAAAGAAATTTGTGCGCGAATTTTATTATTTCCTTTGTTATTGTTTAACAAAAGAAATGTGCAACAGTTTCGTCAAGGAACTCTGAAGACAAGGTACGCAATACTTATTGTTGTTGTATTATTAATATTATATTAAATTTTTTGTTACGATTCGATACGATTTGTTGCGATTTGTTACACTTTGAGTCGGCAAAGGTTCATGCATACAAATGCACTGGCCGAACCGGCGTTTTGTCAGCGGTCACCTTCCTGTCATGCAAAGCGATAACCCAACATTGATTTGGAATTGCAGTTTTTACTTACATACTTACTTACTTACTGATTGACTGCTTGACTGATTGATGGTTGTGACAATTACTGAGTTCAATAATCTCACATAATAATAATCGGCATTTGTGCTCTTAAAAGCGCAAAACGTGCAAAATTTTAAGCCTTAAACAATTTTTTTCAAATGGCGCCAGACAGAAAGAGTGAGAGAGACAGAGAGCGCGCGATTTTAGTTACTTTATTGTAGTAAAGTAACTGTTTGCTTACAGTATAATTGGCTGATGTTGGTTTTATACTAAATGACAATTATAAGATACAAAATAATTGGCAAACTACAAACCTTCGTCTGTTTCGAACTTAAGTTCTATATTTTACTTTATATTTAACAGAAACTATATTAAAACTCTATTAAATGGCATGTTAATAGCAGCAATTGTAATTCTTTATGTTGCATTGAATTGCAACATGACATAAGGTATTACAATAGTTATAAAACATGGCATTGTCGTTTTCTATTAACGGTACTATTAAAAGCACTTTTAATAGAGTGGCCAGAATAGCGCCGTTAGTCGAATTATGCTCATTAATGCATTTCAACACATTTGATTGGCTTTCTTTGGCATTTTTTTCGCACAACTTAATAGATTTCATCATCATTTCCTGCCATCATTAATTATAGAAAAAAAGAAGTATAAATATTTGCAAAAAAAATATACAAAAAATAAATAAAATCGATCTAAATGCGTACACAAAAGTAAATCGCTAATGAAGCGCAAAATCGGATATCAAATAAAAATTTCTACACGCTTCAATAGATAAAAAATAACAACAACAAAAACAAACAATACATAAAAGAAAAGACACACACATACACACACAAATGGCGATATAACAATCACAGTCAAGTTTATGTAAACACATATATGCAGATACATAGATACATATATACATTGTATCTGCGTTCATATCGTAATAGAGTGAACACGATAAATAAACGAAAATAATTATATAAATAAATATGTACAAATAAAAGTGCTTTTAAATGCAAATGTCGGCAATTTTTTTTTTTCCATATTTTTTTGCTGTTATCATTAAAGTATCTAACACAAGTATCGATAACTCAAACGATGCTAATGTCATGTATCTCATGAGTTCATGCTAACTTGTCTAAAAGTCATTGAGTGAAAGGTAGAGCGAGAGCGAGAAAGAGAGAAAAGTACAAGCGTACTTTGTTGCAAGTTAAGGGTGAGGGGAGGTGTGCGCAATAGAAAACATTAAACACTTTGACAATTGAGCTCATTTAGCGTTGAGGCGGTGTCGCTTATTGTTGTTGTTGTTGTCGGAAAGCGTCAATTGCTTTGTGATCTGTAGCAAAATGCACATCAATTGCACGACTAAGCCGACGTCTATTGCCGCCTACCATTTGCCACCCACGTTTGCTACTGTACAAAGTTGTTATTGTTGTTGTTGCTGTTGTTGCCGCCATTAACGTAATGATCATAACGATTATCAAGTGTCATCACACGTACAACGACAACAACAACAACAACAATGAATGTCGTTTGCTTTTTTTCGCGTTTGTCTGTCGCCCACACACAATGCGCGCCGGCGGCTTATAGACACTCACACACACACACACACACACAAACACGCGCACCTCACACTTTGGCATGATTTCGTTTTTGGCATGAAATGGAACGTTTCGAAACGGAACGGCGGCAGAGCTCAACCGCTGTCGATGTCGACGTCGCTGTCGACGCTTAAGTCCATCTGTTAAATCAACTGACCGACCGACCAGCCAACTAACTGTTCAACCGAACGTCCACTCACACTCCCCTTGCCTTGCGACAAGCCTTATGTTGTGCTGTGCGGTGCTGTGTTGTGCGTCAAACGGTTATTTTGAGATGTCTACGTTGCTCTCAAATTGTTCGCATGAGGTTTTTAATTAATTTCATTGTTTGCTTTTGTTTTTGTTGTTGTTTTTGTTTTTGTTTTATTGTTTCTTTTTTTGACACTTATTGATTGTTTTAATGACTTTAGCGTTGATATTGTCGCTGTCAATAAAAGAGAGCGTAAAGAAAAGAAATATTCATACATTTTTCCGACTTAGTGACAAGTCATCATCAGCAACAACAACAACAACGACAACAATTACAACAACATGAACGTGCCAACATATACCATGCACATGATGCATGACTCTTGAGTTTGAGATCTCTCTGGCGGAATTGAAGTCTTTATTGATTATGAGTAACAGCGATGTTGACCGCTATGAAGATGATGATGATGACGATGATGACGACGCCGTTACGTCTGTTTTCTGTTACGTTTCGCTTACGCCTGCGCTCATCCTCTCTCTTTCCCTCTCTCTCACTCACTCATGCTTTCGCTCGGTTACTTTGTCTGTGCTTGAGTACATTGTTGACACAGCTGTTGTCATTGTTGTTGAAGGTCGTGGTTGTAGTACAAGGCGGCTCTAGTACAATAACTAAACCGGGATTTTCCTCACAACAACGACAACTGCAACAACAACAATGCATAACAGTAAATTACATATGACAATAATTTTGCATAATAAGTTTTGTATACAAAAACAAAACAAACAAAAGAAAATGATGCAATTTTTCATTTTTGTCTGACCTAAAATTTGTTCGAGATCAAAACTATACAAGGCCTTTTACAAGGAGGGATATAAGAATCCATAAAATATATGTAATCTTGATCAGTATTGTGACATGACTGCCCGTCCGTTCGTCCAATGGTTCTCGGCAACTATAAGCACTAGAAACTTTGTAGGGTAGACTCGTGTGCATCGAAAGTAGCTCAAGTTTGATTGAATTTGTGCCACGCCCACTGTTTCCCATTCAACTAGCAACGCCCACTTTCCTTAAAATGCCACAGTAGCGTTAAAAATATAAATATTGCTTAGTAAACTAATTTTTCGCCAACCCCCATTTCCTCTCAAATAGCGGTTTTCTAAAAATTACTATATCTCGTTAACTATGAAAGGTATAAACCTGAAATTTCATAAACAAACTCAGTAAATATGTCACTTTAAAAATGCATACCACAAAATACCCCACGCCCCGCATTTTTGCCCCTCCAAAGAGACCAAAAGAAACTCTAATTTTCAAGAAATTAAAAATTTTTCGTTTGATTTTCATTGAACTTTGAAGAATATTTTGTTGTATAATATTTTTTTTTTGTATCTTTTTTTTGTATCTTTTTTTTGTATCTTTTTTGTATCTACCATGTGTAGAGCCGCTCTTATTAATTATTATTTTCTTATAGTTTTCTGCAAGCTTACGGTTTTTTTTCTATGGAATATCGACTCATCGCTATGCTGTACACAAGCAGCAATGTATCTGTGTGTGTGTGTGTGTGTGTGTGTGTGTGTGTGTGTGTGTAATTCGTGTGTACTTGGCAAGCCCTTATTTCAGTCTTATCTATTTTGTTGCGTACTTTCAACATCTGCGCGTTTATTCGCTCGAATCCGCGGGCTGGAAAATTATATACTCGTTCTTATGCATATTCATAAAGCGATATCGATACTTGTACAAACGACTTTTAGCTTTTTTGTCGTATTTTTCGTTACTTCTCCTTTTTTTTTTTTTTGTATAAATATTATCATTTTTTGTACAAATTTAACGTTGTGACGTAAAGTGTTACGCTCTGTTTTGGGTCAACGTAACTGGATAACTTGTTTTCAAACACTCAAGCTCGCACGGATACATACATATGTGCATAAACATACACATAGATACTTTGATAAACCTCAAATAGCTTTCGGTATTATTTGTGGTTTTATTTTTTATTTTTTTTTTATAGTAGAATTTTTTTTTGAATTTTTTGTTTTTGTGGTTTAATTGTCTGCGCGCATCTTTGATTACATACGCGCCTCTCATTCACACATTCATTTCAATTATATACAATAATTGTCAGCATTATTTATTATTATTTGCTTGGCATTATTCATATTCATATTATTATTGTTGTTGTTGTTGTTGTTGTCATTCGATTATATTTGTTTAGTTTTTTTTTTTAATTTATATATTTTTTTTTTTTGTGGCCAAATGTCATTATCTATCATACCATAGACGACTGACAGACACTCGTATTTCAGTACGCAATATGTTGGCGCGTCGGCGTGCCTTGAGGTTCACCTTCAAGTACAAATTCTAATTGCCGAACAAACTGTCATTTTATTTCATTTTGGAAATAGTAAAATATACAATACAGCATGAACTTCATTGTCTGGTGTAACTAATAGAACAGTAAGCGGGCGAGAGAGAGATGAGTTGATTCTGTATTGGGTATTATTATGTGAAATTGTATAGAACAAAATTTGCCGAATGAGACTCAAGATGGGATAATTTTCAGAACAGTGCGAGAAGTCAAGATTTATAGATAAAGCTTGTTAGCGTAATTCAAGATGGGATAATGTTCAGAACAGACCGCGACTTCAAGATTACTATATACCAAGCTGTGATGTATGAACATTCAACTCCAACTCCGAGCAATTAGTCAAGATTTATGTCGTCTCTGTATTGAGAATGCCACAAAAGATGGGCTAACAGGAACCGGGAAATATATTCAGCCTACAAAATTTGTATGCCGACAGATGTTGTAACATTTCAAGAACGATAGGTGAGCATGAAATGAGTTTAGAGAAGCAAAGAGTGAGAAAATTCGAAAGTTGTGACAGTTGTCATTAGTCAATCAATTAGATATGTCATTAGAGATGCTTAAGGCAGTAAAGTTTGCGATTGTTGGAAAAGATTATTTAACGCCCGCGTGATTTTACATTTGCTACAGAGAAGTGCCAACAACAAAAATGAATAAACCGATTTGGCAGACAGACAGACAGACGGACTGACGGACGGACAATGAATGAATGAACGAACCATCGATCGAACATTCAATCGATTGATCGTTTTGTTGTGAAGCTTTCACTTGGCGGTTCGTACGCGCCTTAAATGTAAACTTGGGTGTAAAGAATTTTGTATCAAAATGGAATTAAACTTGACAGACGCCAATAAATTGAGAAATATTGAATTTGATTAATTTTAATTAAGAAAAAAAAAAAATAAAAAAACGGCATAAAAGTTTGTTGCTGTTGTAATGCAACGATCGATTGAACCATCGATCGATCGATCGATTGAACCAACGAACCAACAATCGTTTGATCAATTCGATCAACGAATGGCGCACAATCAAAATATAAATTACATTTGTTGCTGCCATGTTTGTCAAACGTCAAGTTTTAGACACCTCAAACCGGCGCACGCACGCACGCACGCAGGCACGCACCGTTCGGCGCTGGGAGCAGCCAACGCGGCGTATGCGCAATTTTCGCCATTTTCGGCATTTGTGGCATCAACTTGTTGACCAAATGACCAAAGTGTTTTTTACATTTTGACTTTTCTTTCATTGAAATGCTTGGCTTGTTTTTTTGCTATTCTTTTTTGCTAATATTAAAATGGCCTTTTGACTTTTGAGGTGCGACAGGTTCCATAACAAAAGCATGTCAAATCGTAACGAATCGAAACGTAATAAAATTTAAGTGTTTTTTTCTTAACTAATTAAGTGAAAATGTTTAAAGCAGAAATGTTGCAACACTAGGGAAAGCTGACCCATTAAGGAAACCAAGCACGAAACAAAGCAACAAAGAAGTTTGCCATAAAAAAATTTACGGAGGTTTTTTTATTACTTACGGAACGCAAGAACGTACGCAAAATCCGCTGACACGGATTGGCATATAGAAATTTATATAAAATGTCCCTTTGCGCCTTTCCGCAAGTCAGAATCTACGAGGACTTTGATAAGATGAGCGCCAAGGAGGTGTATTACAATGAGGCCGGCAATAAGATAACCGTGAAATTATTGCATTTTCCGGATGTGCCGCCCGAGGAGATAAGCAAATTGAAATTCGATGATGATGATGATAATGATAATGATGATGATATCGATATTGAAGATTATAATAATGTTGATGCCAATGTAGAAGAGCACAATAAAATTATGGCCGCACGCCATGTCAGACAGCAGCTAAAGACCAAAAACAACAACAGCAACAAAAACAAAAACAATGGCTTGGTGGCAACAACAACAACAACAGCAATGGCATACAGTGCCAATGAGACGCCATTAACAACCGAAGCCGAGGAAGAATATGATGAAGATGACGATGATGATGATGATGATGATGAAGAAGACGATGAGGATGAAGAGTATATTGTTGATGGTGAGGATGCTTCTGCTGCTGCTGTGAATGCCAACCCGAATTCAAATCCAAAGAAGGCTTTTCGCAAGAAGTCATCGAGCAATGCGCTTCATCAACGCAAATGCAGCATGGCCTTTGCGCAGGCGCATGGCATTAAAATGCGCAAGGCAAATGCATGCGCCGCCAACAACAACAACAACAGCAGCAGCAACAGCAGCAACACCAACAGTAACAACAATACTAATGATAATAATAGCAACACTAAAATGTTGCCCACGCCCACCATAACAATTGCCTCGAATGTCGCCAGCGGCAGTGGCCAACAACACACGCCCATTGGCGTCACCGTTTCGTTGCCCATTGGCGGCCGTAAGCGTCTGTTGCAGCAACAACAACAGCTACGCGCCCAACAACGTTCGCCATCGCCCAATAGCAGCCAGAGTCTAGTGCCCGGCTATATACAGTACTCGAAGTCGTTGCTCGAAGTGCCGTTGCCGCGCGATTACGGTTATGCTTCGAGCGATGACCTCAGCTCGGAGTGGGACTCCGATGTCTCGACTGCGGCCCGTGGCCAGGGACAGGCCAAGAAGGTAAGCTAACGACCGTGTAAGCAAAGCGTGCTGGAATTTGCAAAAATTCATTGCTCCATAAAAAATAAATAAAAAAAAAAAAATATGCCAAATTATTATATAACTTTTATTATATAATAGGAATTTGAAAAATTTTCGAAATTTTTCTTTATAAATTTCACACTGAAAAATGCATAAGTTATGTAGAATTTGAGATATGCACGAAATACATGTTCGAAATTAAAATTAAACTAAAAGTTAGTTGAACTATAAAAATTAGGAACACGAAACTTTATATGTAAGCTTATTAAATACACAACTTGCCACAAAATACCCCCTCTACGCATTGCATTTCCCATGAGTGTTCAACGCTCAACTGTTAGTTTTACTAAATTCGTGAATTTTGAAAAATTTTCTATAATACATATATGAACAAAGACTGTTGTACAATAGTTTGTGCACTTCGGTGCGTCGCATCTTTCATCAGATATGCCGTGTATTATATACACGACTGATATTTTGTAGGCATTTTCTTATTCTCACATGTAGTTTTCGAGTTCGAATGCGTTTAACTTCAATACTTAAATTTCTTTGATTGCCACAGACATATTTTCTCTATAACATGTTGTTTTGTTTTTATAATTGAACGCGTGCGCTTTGAATTTCATTTTCGAAAACGAAAAAAAAATGCCATTGAAGCAAAAAAGTTGAAAACATCTTTTCTTATTCAAATTGAACGAAAAAAAAAAAAATAAAAACATTTAAAGCAAAAATGCACAAATGTTGTTTTTGAATGTCATGCCGGCGTCGGTACAAAGTGCGGAAGTTCGCACATGAAATACGATGCGACTTTTAGTGTATCTCATTTGATTATTTGTTGTTGTTGTTATCGTTTTGTTTTATGCTCATTTGAAATGCAAGAAAACAATTTGAATACGGCATGTCTTTTTTGTTGGCTTAACGAAACGGCCAAAGAACCTTTTTGCATTAGTTGCATATTGAAGCAAAGCAAAGCGACGTGAGCTGAGCTAACGTGACACTATATAATCACGTCACGACACATTACGGCAAGTCAAATTACGGCGCAACTGCGTTTCTTATCGCGCCTATGAAATGACCTCAAAAAAAAAAAAAAGGAAAAAACAAATTAGACATGAAAAATTTTGCGGTTTTTTTATTATTATTGTTTTTTTTTTTTTCCTTTTTTTGTGTACTTGTAAATGTATCTGTTTGCAAACGTATGCGTATCGATGATGATGATCGGTGATGACGATGACGATGCTACGTTAATTAAATTAGACCTTGGCTATTTTGGAAATTAACAGCAAAAAAAAGTTATATATATATATATATCAAATAGATACATTTGTATAATAGATACATGCATATATATAGCAAATGTTTCGCAAGAATTCTGCATGTTTGTGCAAGCACGCGCTGCACTTGTCTGCGTCAACGTCAACGACGACAACATTCCAGCACGCGTGACATTCTCTCAAAAGTGACCAAAACCAAAACCAAAAAACAATTTCAAGAAGCTCGGCAAAAATTCCAAAGACCAAAAACCCCAAAAAAAAAAAAAAATTCCAAAAACCAAAAGCCAAAAGAGCAAAGCGTGCGTGATTCAATGACTGAGCGACGAGACGACACGACACGAGGCAAGACCAGACAAGACAAGACAAGTCAAGATTCAATTCAGAATTTGTTTCAATTCGATTGCGACGAAGACTTGATTTGAAACTTGACTTGTACTTGTAGCATGTCAAGCGAGATTTTTTTTTCTCAATATGAGATTTCGGAAATCGTCTGTCCGTCCGTCGGTTAGCCGGTTGACATATGTTTGGTTTGATTTTTGGTCAGTGGGCGCAATTTTCAAATGCTAAACGAGATTCTTTTCGCAGCAGCCAAGCCAAGCCATGCCGAGAACTGAGCTGAGCTGAGTTGAGACTCAAATGCCGCCAACGTCGCTCGAACGTCGTCGGCATTGTCGTCGCACTTTCGACGCTCCGCTCGACAACTAAAATGTATACGAAGATTTTAAAGCTGTTGTTGTTGCTCTTGTTGTTGTTGCTGTTGTTGTTGTCGGTTCACGTTGCGTCGTTGCCAACGACCATTGACGTCATTAGCTCATTATTTGTTCACATACAAATATGCATATGTATGTATCTGTAAATGTATCTGTATCTGTACTGTTGTACTGCTGTACAGTATATAGTATCTGTGTACATGTATAGATTTCGTCGTATTTGGAAAACAAAACGACATATAACAGCAACTTACAAATTGGTTGAATTTTTGTTGCTGCTTTTATTTTTTTCCATCTTAGTTGATTTTTACGTTTTTTCCGACACTTTTTTTCTTATTATTTTTTTTTTGCTATTCGGTACTTTTGACTCAACCATGTGCCGTTTGCTTTTGTGTAATCAATTAAAAAAAAATAAATTAATTATAAATAAAAATAATTAAGCGTAGCGCAACAATGATTTTGTACACACAAATGGGGCGTTTGCACAAGTTTCGTGACACGGCTTGGCGCACTTGAGTGCACGACTGAGTCAGTTGCGATATGCACATGCGGCGAACAATCGATAACTCACTGACTCATTAAACTCACACAAACACACAAATACATGTACGATCAAGTCAAAGATTGCACAGAAAATCCATTATTCTGACTAACAGAAGTGCAACAAATGAAGTTATGTATGTCTCACACTACAGTACAGTAGACGCACGCTACATTGAACGTTGATATGTTGACATGTGTCACGTATACAAGCGTTACTACAGTCATGACTGTCTTGTTGAATGCTCGCAAGTAAAGCGAGAAGTACGTTTGGGCTTCGAATTTAACAATTTTTCGAGTTTTTACGAATTTTAATATTTTTTTAATGAAATATAAAACATTTTTTTATCAAAACTTAATAAATTTTTTTATGAAAATTAAATTTTTTTCTTGAAGAAAATTACAATTTTATTTTTTTATGATTTTAAAATTTTTTATTAATGAAAATCACATTTTTTTAAATGAAAGTTAAAAATTTATTGTTCAAAATTTAATAATATTTTTTTTTTTTAAATTACAATTTTAATTTTTTTATGATTGTAGAATTTTTTACAAATGGCAAAAAAAATAATTTTTTACGAAAATTTAAAATTTTAAATAATCATGAAATGTATAATATTTTTTTTTTTTAAATTTGTAATATTTTTTTATAAAAATGTATAATATATTTTGATAAAAATGTATAATATTTTTCTATAAAAATGTATAATATTTTTCTATAAAAATGTATAATATATTTTGATAAAAATATATAATATTTTTTTTATAAAAATGTATAATATTTTTTTATAAAAATTTATAATATTTTTTTATAAAAATGTATAATATTTTTCTATAAAACTGTATAATATTTTTTTATGAAAATTTAATAATTTTTTGTTGAATATTTCATAACTTTTTTTAATCAACAAAATTAAAATTGTATATTTTCTCATTTCCTTTCCAATCTATTTTATTTGATTTATTCAATGAAGTTATTACATGCGTTCACATAAAGTAAAATTCCAGTATACATTTAAACATGTCTTCACTGTACCTCTACTGTATGCACTTTGTTCGCCATATGAGAGTGAGGCAGATAGTAAAACAAACGCTAAACGAATAAGCTTTCGACATCTAATTAATCGATACAAATTACAAAACAATTAGTTAATTTGTTGTGAAATCTTTGCTTTGAAAACGGCAACAACAACAAAAACAAAAGCAACAACAATAAATGCCAAAATTAGCGTAGCGTCAAATGTAATAAGTATGAAAGCGCTGACAGGCGATCCTTTGCACATGTGCGGCGTGGGGGGCGGGGATCAGAGGGCCGGTCAAATAAACGAGTGGTTTATCAAAAGAGCGAAATTGTCGTTGTTCTTGTTGTTGTTGTACTTTGTATTGACTTTTTAGAAAATCTTATATATTTTTTTGATATTTGAGGCGCAGATGTTTGTATCTATGTGTGTGTGTGTGTGTGTGTACATACACATGTAAAATACCCATATTAATATGATATTATATTTCACATGTGATTTACAAGAATTTCTTCGATGACAAAAGAAATAAGAAAGAAAAAAAAAAAAAACACAAAATGTGTTTTTGAAAATGCTTATTTGATGTCTTAGAATGTTCGCGCCCTCTCTTTCGCTCCTGCGCCTTTGTGTGTGTGGTGATGCTTTTGAGTCACTTCCTTGTTAGCTTTTGAAGTTGTTTGTTTTGTTGCTTCTTTTTCGGTAATGAATTTCAGTGAGTTTGCAAATTGCACAAAGTCTGGACGTTGCACGCCCACAGCATGGCGCACACTGAAGAGGTCTTGAAATCTTATCAAAACGCGATTAAGTTGATTAACCAAGCAAACTTTATTTGTGATAAAAAAGCGACACGAAAAAAAAAAAAACAAAAACAAAGATAACATCTTTTTTTTTGTTTTAATTTTTTTTCATAAAGAATTCTTACTACTTGAATCGTAGTAAGCTACGATTTTTAGAAATTAAAATCAAAAATATTTGAGGGTTCAAACCAGAATTCTCACATTAACAATTCATCTCTGTTTTAAAATAAAAAAAAATTAAAAATTATTTCGGAAAAAATGGCAAATAATCTTAAACGTAAAAATGATTCTCCACAGTCATCGGGCTGGCGTAAGATACGCAACATTGTGCAATGGACGCCGTTCTTTCAAACTTATAAAAAGCAACGCTATCCATGGGTACAATTGGCCGGTCATCAGGGCAACTTCAAGGCGGGACCCGAACAGGGCACCGTGCTCAAGAAGCTCTGCCCCAAGGAGGAGGACTGTTTTAAAGTGCTCATGACAGACGTGCTGCGCGCTTACGTGCCCGAGTACAAGGGTCAGGTGACAAGCGAGGATGGCGAATGTAAGTAATACCGTTAGACAGATACATATGTTGGTGAGATACTTATGCATCTTTGTGTGTTGCCCGTTTAGTATATTTGCAGCTGCAGGACTTGTTGTCGGACTTTACGCAGCCATGCGTCATGGATTGCAAGATCGGCGTGCGTACTTATCTCGAAGAGGAACTCTCGAAGGCCAAGGAGAAGCCGAAATTACGTAAGGACATGTACGAGAAGATGATACAGATCGATCCGGAGGCGCCGAACGCTGAGGAGCATGTCGCCAAGGCGGTGACAAAGCCCCGTTATATGGTCTGGCGTGAGACAATCTCGAGCACGGCTACGCTCGGTTTTCGTATTGAGGTGAGTTCGTTGTGTATGAAATTCACATTAACGGCGATTACTTATGCATTTTTTCCCCTCATCTACCCCTTCTATTACGCTATGACACACGCAGGGTATCAAGAAGAGCGATGGCACCAGCTCCAAGGACTTCAAGACCACGAAGTCACGCGAGCAAATCAAAAATGCTTTCCGTGAATTCATTTGCGGTTTTCAGCATGTATTGGTAAGTAAAACCCGCAACGATCTGCCCCTCTGCTTGCTTATTTATATATATATTTATATATTTATATTGTATATTACAGCCACGTTACATACAACGCCTGCGCGCCATACGCGCGACCCTTGAGTGCTCCGATTTCTTTCGCAGCCACGAAGTCATCGGCAGCTCATTGCTCTTCGTTCACGATGGCAACCGCGCGAGCGTTTGGCTCATTGATTTCGCCAAAACCGTTGGTCTGCCAACAAACCACAGCATTACTCATCGCTCTGCCTGGAAGGTGGGCAATCACGAGGACGGCTATCTGATTGGCATCAACAATCTGATCGACATCTTTGTCGAGCTACACGCCGAGTTGCTTTCGGGCGGCGATGGCAACGCCGTCGCCACAAGCTCATCAACGTCGTCGGTCTCCTCGCCGGAATCGACATCACCGCGTCGCGTCAGCGAGTCACGTGACGATGAGACGCTTAGCGGCGCCGTCGGTGGCGGTGATTGTGCATTGGCTGCGCCAATCGGGCAAACGACAACACTGCGTGGCAATTTGCCCGATTTGGTGGAAGTCTTTGCTAATGCTGAGCCAAGTGTCAATGATGAACATCAAGCCGAGCCAACAACCGTTGAGGCGGCCGTTCAAACGAGCTTTGAGCCAACCGATGAAACCGTTGAGACCGTTGAAACTACCGTTGAGTCGGCCGAGCGCCAAGCGACTCGTCGCACATCCTAAACACTTTATTATGTTTAACATGCATAATAGTCTTTTTTTTTTTTTTTTTTGAGAACATTTCGATTGATTTGTATTACGTAAGACACCAAAATTTACACTAACAAAACGTAACAATTTTAGTGGTCCATTTTCATAGCAGTTAAAGAAACCTTTCTTCGTTTCATAAATCAGCAAAAAAAAAAGAAACAAAAAAAAAAAACACAAGGAGTTACATAAGTTAATGAAAAAGAGTGGCATAAGACTGAGCAATCATACATATTCGTAGCGTTATTTATTTATGCAAAAAAAAAAAAACAAAAAAACATTAAAAAAATTTAGTTTAGTTCAACAATGAGCAATTATAACAAAAAAATAGCAAAAAAAGAATTAAGTAATAAAAAAACAACAACTGTTATTATCATTTAACTTACAAACACGCCCATACATACATACTTGCACACATACATTTATACAATTACGTGCGTTTTTTGTGTACTGCAAGCAAAAATAAATCAACTATCGAACTATTGAAATTCTATCAAAGCTAACCTTATTTTAAGCAAGCAACATTTATCGGTAATAAGAACATATGAATATACAACATAGCTTAAATATACATACCATATAATTATATAAACATACATAAATATATATTCATAAATATATACTTTTTTTTTGTCCTTATAAATAAATATTACTTACTCAGAAGAAAATGCGCTCCATTTATGTTTTTTTTTTGGCAGAAAACCGTGGTTTTTAAGTTGTTTGCCAAACCTTTGCCCACAAACTAATTTTCAAAAAAATTGGATTTCGGCTTGTTGGTAGGTTTAAGTCATTATTGTAGCTTCAAACCGTATTTATTGTTTCAAAGTGGACTTTGAATGCAACATAGGTGGCGCTATAAGTAAATCATATTATAAATGCCAATATGTCTAGCATACGCGCCAGCGCAGTTTGTAATTCCGTCTCAACAAAGGTATGCCGGATGTCGCATAGTCAGGTTATTGAAACATGCGACATATTTTATATGCAGCATAACATTATGTTAAATTTGGCTTAAAGTAACGAATTTCTGTACTTTCATTTTAAAAATGTAAAAATTTTTAGTATTATTTTAACGTATGTGCCCATAATTTACACAATGATATGCGTTAGTTCAATTTTAGCATTGACGTTAAGCCGCACTGTAACTGAACATGACTGGTATTTTCACAATCAAATCCACTGTTAACATAACATTGTAAGTGCTGGCACTTTTCCCTGTTTTATATGTTAAGTGTAGTTTGCTGTTTTTGAACAAACAAGCGCTACAATTTAATACAAATAAATGCAAACAAGAGTGAAAATAAATTAAAATAAACACATTTATTTAGTTGAGATTTATGTTAAACTTTTGATAGAACATAGCTTAATAAAGCATAACACCGTCTGGCCGAAATCCTTAAAGTGACAGCACTGTGCGCTATGTAAAGCATTCGAACGCGGGATGTTGGCGAACAGCACACGACGTACGGTCGGTGGGTGTTTTCGGTCTGTTTTCATTTTGTGGTGCGCGCTCAACGGTTGAAGTTGTTGTGCCGTTGTTTTTTTTGTCGTGTATGTTTGTTTTTTTTTTTGCATCTTGCTCACGCTCATTACGTGCAAAGCGCGCGGCAGTCGTGAGAAGAAGTGTGAACGATAAAAAAGTATTAATCAAAAACAAAAATCAAGTTTTATAAGAAAAAAAAATATTAATTAATTGAATATATTTTAACGTTAACTTTGTTTGCTTGTATTTTGTGCATTGAGTGAGTGAATTTATTGTTTTTTGTTTTTTATTTGTGTGTGTTGCTTGTCTAAATGACAATTATAACAATTATTAAACTAAAGTGCGCGGCAATGCAAGCAAGCAGAGCAGAGCAGAAGATGCTGCTGATTGTTTGGTGCTCTTGAAGGAGTCTTAAGTTGAAAGCGCAACGGTTGACGACGGCCTTCATTTCGCTGCTGACTTTGAGCGCCCAATAACAACAACAACATCAACAGCAACAACAATATAATCATTAACAACATCTTCATCATCAATAGACAAGTTCAACGTAGACGAGGCGTATCGAATCGAACCGAGTCGAGTCGAGTTCAGTCAAGTTGAGTTGAGTCAATACAATTCAACAACTCCAATCAGACAATCGCGTTCAATATATATCGTCGTATCGCATCAAATCAGTTGTTGTTTTAGTTGCCGTTGGTTAAAAGCATTGAACATATGCTCACTGACTGCCTGACTGACTGAGTGACTGAGTGGCGAATAAGGCCAACAGAAACGCCGAAATAAACCAACAATAATAACAACAACAACAACAGCAGCCGCAAACACGATAAATCCGTACAACAACAACAACAATATTATAATGTTAATAACACACGAAAAGTATCTTCCATAAAAACTAAACCAAACACACACACATATATATAATAATACATATATATATATATATATACATAGTGGCACGCACGTACAAGTACACGTGTGTGTGTGTGTGTGCATAAACGGGTGGTGGTGTAAAATTGTCACTGTATGCAAGTTCTGTGCTATTTTCATTTGAACAAAGTTGGAAATGTTTTCTTTTTTTTGATTTTTGTTTTTTTTTTTTTTTTGGTTTTGATTTGCTTTGCCGCTATTTTTTTTCCAATTCACATTTTATGCTACTCTTTATTATTGCCAACAACAACAACAAGCAGCTAATGGAGCAACAGTATTGGACAGCGGTTTTAAAAATATATGCACCAAAAATAAATCAACAAAAAAATAGAAGACGTAAAAAAAGCAACAACAGCAACAACAAAACATACCAAATAAAAGAGCGAGAACATTTTTAGTGGCCGCGGATTGTGTAATGTTTTCATTATAAATTTAAAGTTTTGGAGTAAAAACGGAAAAGAGAATACCAAAAACAAACAAAAACAAAAAAGAATGCATTAAATTAAATGTCAATTGACAGAAATAATACGTAATTAACGCAACATAAAGAGCGCAGCAACATAACATGTTAGTGTAAAAGAGAGCGAAGGACGTGCAAAAAATACAGTAAAACAAAAACAACAACAAAAAAAAGCCGACAACGTATAAGCAAAAGTCTACAAAAGCAACAACAACCACCTAGTAAATTGCTGCGAGTCAACAGTAACAACAGGAATAAAAACTACAACAACAACAACAACAGCAACAACATTCACAAGGCTAACCAACCCCAGCCAGTCAGCTGTGAGTGCAGCATCCCGCAAATACATACACGTGCACGAACGCATAGACGAAGAGGCGCGCATATTGAGCATAGCAAAAGCGGAGCAACGTGAGAGCAAACGTTTGATTGTTTGTGTGTTTGTGTGTGTATGTAACACAAAGTGGGTGGCAGCGGCAGTCAATCGTTCAATTTCACTGCACACATCAGCATCGACAGCAACCAACAACAACAACAATAACAGCAACAACAACAACGATGGGTCGTCGTTCGTACATGAGTCGCGTCTGCGCTATTTCTTATCCCAGTCGTGTTGAGGGCTGGTTAGACGTTTGTGGTGAGTATTTACATAGATGCATTCAACTATAACTTAATTCTAAACATATATTTACCATTACCCTTGGCACTCTCAACTTTTATGTGTATTAGACACACGCACACGCACACATATACTTTTATTTTGATTATTAGCCGCTCTCAAGTATTGCTCTTCAATGGGCTCTCAAGTGTTATGATGAGATGCTTTAAGTAGTTAAGTTATCCTTCAAAACGTTTGACAAATTTTATAAAGCGTCAGAATTGTTATTGAGCATGATGATAACGATAACAATAACATCATCATGATGATGGAAATCAATCGATAATGTTTATATGTACTTATTAAAGCACTTCCTTACTTGTTGTTATTGTTATTTAAGGTTTAAGAGTTTGAATTCTTTTGCGAATTTCATAGAATAATTCCTTAAATTATTATTAAATTTATGTGTTGCTCCTTCTCTGCTTTGGTGTCGTCATGTTTGCATGAAAAAACAGTAGCCAGAATTTTGATAAGGTGCAAATGATATGTTTCTACTTATGTACATGCCATATATATATAAATAAATATGATCTGAGCCGACGACGAGACAATAAAATGATAGGCGTGAATGGGGAAATGGGCACAAAAAAAAATGTTTGATAAGATTTTAATTTGTCAGTTGTTGTATTTGTTAAATGTTTTGATTTATACACACAAATGTTTCAAAAAAGAAAATAAAATAAAACGTGGGTGTCTGTTCTATATTTACATCACATACATATATCTTGTATCTTGTAACGCGTTAACTTTCTACGCTTGATAAAACGACACCGCCGCAAGCAATTGTTTAATAAAATTGTACATGCGTTAAAGATATGTAAAGCAAAACGTGATTTAGCACAAAAAAAAATATAAGACTTCAAAGCAAAGCAAAGCAAATACAACAAAAAAGGCCTATTGTTGCTTAAAAACAGGTGTGCACACACACAGACACATGTACATGTACATGGCATGCATGTGTAAAATAAAAGAAGCAAAGTAAACCAGGAAGCCGTGTTGGCCAAGTTAACGTGCGTCTTTTGTGAAACTCAAACAAAACTCTTAACTCAATTCAACCGAACTGTTCCGAATTGAACTCATCCCATCAACGTTCCGATCACCATCATCATTATCATCATTGCCAGCAGCAGCAGCCGAAGAAGAAGCAGAAGATCATCAGTTTCACGACTCGGATTCGATTTCATAAACCGGACGTGATATAAACAATTCAAGACCAGTTTTGGCGCGTTTTATGCAGCGACCAGACAGGCGGACAGACGAACTATAAAGTCTAAGTCACACAGACTCCGACAACGACTCAGTTTCAGATACCAAACATGACAACTCATATTTTCGTTAGAACATTAACCAAAAACAAAAACAAAAACAAACAAAGTAAAAACACTAATGTTTTGAACGGTAGTTGTATTTGTTCTTTTTTGTTTTGTTCCAGACATGAATGTCATAGAGCATTGCAGCGTAAGTGAGTATGAGAGAGAGAGAGCGCTAGCGATCGCGCGCGTATAAAGAACCGACTGCGCGTATATATGCATGTGTGTGTGTGTGTGTGTGTAATTGCCAACGGCATATAACTGCTTTGAAGTAATTACCAAATGAAACGAAATGAAACGAAACGAGACGAGTTAATTTCTTAAATCAAATACAGCGTGCAAGTTTTCTATTGTTGTTGTTGTTGTTGTTGTTGCTATCGTAATGTGTGTTGGTTTTTTTTTATCAGAATGAACATAGGAAGTGCCGTGCGGTGCCATGACGTGTCATACACAACACAAAATTACATTTATGAGAACTAATGCCGAAATAGTAAACAAAATAACATAAGGGTCAGAGGGACGTATGAAGGGACATTTAGTGTAACAAATATTATAACAGGTAGTAATAAAACATAGATTGTTGTCAGAAAGAGAGAGAGAGAGAGAGAGCGAGATTGATAAAAGACGATATTTGACTTTTGAATTTGCCGCTGACGCCCGCATCACTCATCATAATTATCATCAGCATTGATATACATAATTCACCCTCATCAACATTATCAACATAATGCTTATCGATAACAACATTATGAGCACAACTGCCACTGCCACTGACAGTGCCACTGTTGCTGTCGCTGTTGCTGTTGCTGTTGCTGTCACTGTCGCTGACATGCACGTTTCGCGTTGGCGTTCACATTTTCGGTTACGTTCGGAAACGTGAGCAAAGGCAATGTGACAAATGCACACGCACACACGCGCACACGCATTTACACACATATACACACACCTGTCATGCGAATTTGTTACCTGCAGCGACCACTTCATTTACCGTAGGGTTGTTTTTCATCCTATTTGTCTTCCTCTTATTGTTTTGCTTATTTAACGTTTAGTTTGACTTGGGTTGGGCTGCGCTGCGCTGCTGCGGCGCTGCTGACGGCGCTGAAAAAGAGCAAAAGGCATTTTTGCATTTCTTCCTTGTTTGTTGTCTTTTCTGCTTCTTTTATTTGAACATGCTCATCATTTTATTGTTTGTAGAACAAAGGCAAATCCGTTGACAGCGGTGGTGAATAAGAAGAAGAAAAAGAAGCAGCAGAAACATAAATGTAGAAAAAATAAAAGGCACTTTTACGTGTCAAGGTCATTGGTGACATTTTGTATGCGAACGTGGGTAGTTTGTGTGTGAAGTTGTAGTGTTCTCGAAGAATTTCATTTATAAAAAGTTGATTGATTTTGGCATTTCTTGATTTTTATTCATTGCAATTAAAAAAAATTGAAATTTTTGAAAATTCATATAAAAATAAATATTAAACACGCTTTTGTTACACATACACACAACACACATACGAGAGTTGAGTGCTTAAACTTGATCTTCGTTCTCAACGCCATATTGACGCATGTCTGCTCAATGTGCTTGCCAAGATAAGAGCATTGACATATGTTTTATTTGAATTTTTAAAAAACACCTTTATACAACTTTCTTCTGTAGTTTGTTAATAGTTGATATAATTTTTATTATTTAATAAGTTTAGCTTAGATGAATCGCTCTTCATTGCCGTTTGGCTGTCAAACCACCCACGTTGCGTTGCTTTATGTGTTGTTGGCCATGTTCGATTTGCTGTTTGCATGGTTTATGCGCCATTCTTCTGCTTCTTCTTCTTCTTCTTCCGACTCTGCAATATTGTTTATTGCTGCTCGATTGTCATTTTCCGGCGACACTTTTTTTATTTTTTTTTCATTTTTGTTTATTTTTATTCATATTTTTTTTTTGTTTGCTTTTTTTTCAACTTCTTCGGTAATGTTTTTTGTTAAAATGTTGAACACGATTGTGTTGGCCGTTGGTCAATGGTTTTGCGTGAAGTAGGCAATTTTCAAGAGTTGTTGTTGTTGTTGTTGTGGTTGTTGTTGTTGGTTTGTATGTTTTGAGGTCATTTTTTATTATAATGTATATATTATAATATATATGTAAATGGCATATATGTGTGCGTGCATAAATATATATATGTATATACATTTATTAGTATTTTATGCGTTTATAACGTGTTTCGATGGCATTTTTTATCAACATGAGTTTTTAAGGCTGAGCAGAGTCGAGTTTTGCTAATTAACAAAGTTAAGCGCATAAACACGCAAAACGAAAGAAGCCAAGAATTGATGACTGAAGACAGTTAGCAAGCAAGCGAGTGATTGACTGAGCGAAAGAAAGACCGTAAGACGTTAAACAAACCAAAGCAAACCAAACCAAAGCAAAGCAAAGGCAAGAATGCGAAGAAAAAGTGTTAATGGCGAAAAAAAAGCAAAGCAACAAAAGAAAGAAGAAACAAAATATATATAACTTGTAATAAATGTGCTTAATTTGGCAATAGAAAGGCAGCTAAGCAAAACGTTAAATGACGTCACTGACTGGTGATGGCTTCCTCAACGATAAAACGAAGCGGGTGTGCGCTTCAATGGAAAATTAACTTACAGAAATTATTTTAGTTAATAGCATATGTGCTATGCTAAATGCATGTGCACATACGTTCATTTAAAGTACACGCACACAGCAGTATACATACGCATATATGCAAGTTAACATGCTTTAATTATATATAAATATACAAAACGTGCATGTTCTTACGCTTTGCATGCAAACATGCAACCAATAATAATTGTCGCCTTGCTAATTATGCGTTTCATTCTCTTTCGTTGCACACGCAAGCAATGCGCGCAATGTGGGCGACGCTCAATTGCAAGTTGGTTGATGAGCCCCTGCATGCATAGCTGTGCCCTTCAAGTTAATCAGATTATAATGCCTTAAGTTGCGCTTAGCCTCAAAATAACATAAGACAAAGTGACAGCCTTGATCCTCTGACTTATTTACTTTCGGTCATGTGCTTGTCGCCGATATGAACAAAAGCGCATATACATTTTTTTTGTTTGCTTTTTTTTTTTGTTTATTGTTAAACTGAAACCTCATTTTGTGTTTTCAACAAATTTATTTATTTTTGTAGCTTTTGTTTGTGCTTCACAAATGAGTGAACAAAAACGAAAACGCATCTCGTCTTTCATTCATCATAGTTAAGCGCCAAAGACGGACGTTTACGACTTTGGTGACGTCGTTGTGTTGTTGTTGTTGTCGTTGTTGTTGGCGACGATTGTCTACAAAATGTAACCTAACAACTTTCTATGAAAAAATTTTACTTTTTCCTACACATGTGTTGTTCAGCACAGCCGGCCATTTGTTCATTACAAGTGCCCAGCTGAGCTGAGCTGCGCTGACAGCCCCCTCCCCACTTTTATACTTTTTTTTTTGCACAGTACGACTTAACAACAAGTTGAACCTGCCTGTCTAAGCGTCTGTCTGTCCGTCATCTCACTGTCTGATCTTACTTTGCGTTTATCTTCTTTTCATCGTTTTTGCAAAAGGAGAAAATTATGCCGTCTTGTGTCGTTGATTAGCACTCAATGCCTTTTCTCTAATCGTTCACGCCTCTGATCAATCCAAGCTAAGCTGAGACGAACCGCACCGAAGCGATCCGCGCTGAGCTGCGCTGAGTGGACTTGCTTGACCGGGTTATTTGTTGTTGTTGCTGTTGTTGTTGTTCGGAGACTAAGACTCATATTACTTGCTAATCCTTTTGAGTCATTGACTTGCAGCAATAAAACTTTTCACAGATATTGTTGTTGTTGTTGTTCTTAGTTTACGCAGCGATGAGCTGTGCTGAGCTCAATTGTTTTTGTATTGCTTTGAATAGCGAAAGTGGTTTGTTGTTGTTGTTGTTGTTTTTTGCTTGTCAGGATATAACTAATGAGCAAAGCAGTGAAAATATGAATAAACTCTGTTTGCGAAAGTCAAAGCTAAACGAATTATGAATAAGTTGATGAGAAGTTAAGACGTATTTAGTTTATTGTTTTTTTGTCTTTAACGTATTTCTTAAAGCGTAAGAGGGTGAGGCGCTTGGCAGTGGAAGTGAGAGTGTAAAAGTTGTTGTCAATAAACGTAAGAAAGACTAAGTTATCATAGATCATCTGTAGAACGATTCAAAGTTTGCAGAGACATGTTTGAAAAACGTGTTTAACTTATGGAAAGTTTTTAAAATCGTTTATAAGTATGGTTATGAAACGGTTATGAATCGGTTATGAAACGGTTATGAAACGGTTGAATCGGTTTTGAAACGGTTACGCGCCATTAGCACAATTCTGACAAATAATTAACAGCTCATAAAACATTACATCTTTTTGACATTTGTTGTTGTTATTGTTGTTTTAATTTGAGTGTAAATGTTGTTGTTTTTTGTTGTTAATTGTTTTTATTTTATCGCTTAGTTGAGTTGACTTGTTATAACATAAAAAGCGAACAATTGATTTCACGGTTTCATTGCAGAGTTGTTGTTGTTGTTGTTGTTGTTGGTCGTTTGTTTCATGTACCATGTTGCTCATCAAGCAAACATTTTACGCAATGAGAGAAGGGTTAATTAATGTTTTAAACAAGCAACGACAACAACAGCAACAACAATATGGGAGTTACAATGCCCGCCTCTGTGTGATCCAATCGTGTTATACTTCTGCTGCTTCTTTCTGTTGTTGTATTAACATTTTAACGCGATCGCACACAAATTCAATTATTAACGAAGCACAAGACATTATTAATTAAAAACAATTTAAATTAATTTATAATGCAAAGAAAAACCAACGCCGAAAACAACAACAACAATAAAGTCCAAAATGTGCGCTGCCAAAAGACTCACAAAAAAAAAATAAAGCCCATCATAGATACGAAAGAAATAAGGAAAGAAAAGATATTATGGGTGTTATACAAATAATAAAAATAATGCTCATGATGATGATGATGAACAGACAATAGTAAGTTGAGTAAAGTAAAGTAAAGTAACTGCAACTCAAGTTTACCGAAACAGTAACAGATACAAAAAAAAGTATAAAGATACATGCATGGAACAACAGAAAACGGAAATGAGACAGCGTGAAAAGCAAACAAGTAAAGTAATGTAAAAAAAAAACCTAAAAGAAAGAAAAGTTACAAACAATTGAACGAGTTCAAAGACATAAACGGCGTAACTTCTTCATGCATAGATACAGATACATAGTTAAAATGAACATGCCCGATGAGCAACATAGATTATTATGTGCAATAATATGAACTCTGTTCTTTGGCAGTCAAAGTCACTGTCGTCTCTGTGTGCTTATTATCAAATAAACAATATGATCATCATCTATAATATAAGGTTAGCTCTTAACTAGAAAACTCAGAATACTCTGAGTATATATATACATATATACATCTTGGCACGATCGTCGTCTGGATTATCATGAGTGACATCATGATCATTTTTGTCTCGATCATCATTGCGATCACTACAAGATTCTCGGTTGATCAACTCGATTATATCTTTATTCGGCTACTCGATCGTCACTTGGCTAATATGTGTCTCGATCATCAACCTGATCATCATGACTGTGCTCTTCCTTCTTTACTCGATCATCGCTTGAATGACCATTGTCTCGATGAGCAAAATGATTATCGTTTAAATGATCATCTGCTCGATTGTAATCTTGATGATCTTCTCTAACTGCTTGATCATCATCATGATCGTGCTCTTTCTTCTCTAGTGGATCACCTCGTGAATGAGAATTGTCTCCATCAGCAACATGATCATCTTCTTGATCATCTGCTCGATTGTAATCTTGATGATCTTCTCTAACTGCTTGATCACCATCATGATCGTGTTCTTGCGTCTTTACTCGATCTATAACCATCATGTCTCCATCAACTTCATAATTATTGTTCAGATCACCTTCTTGTTCGTCATATTGATGATCTTCCGCGATCGTCAACTTGTTCGTGGTCTGCCTTCTCTGCTCGATCATAACTTGTATCACCATTGTCGCGATCGCCATGATCATCGTTAAGATCAACATTTAATCGTCTTGATGATATTCCTTATCTGCTCGATCATCATATTGTTCGTCTGCTTGCTGATCTATGCGCTCATCTTCACGACCGTTACATCAATTTGACCGATCATTTGCCTCAATGTACATGCATGTATATCGGCCGGAAAGAAAGCAGACCAGAGACCAAAGAAAACCTAAAACAACTTTGGCGCGTCTTCTATGTTTATGACAATGTTGGCGGCATGTTAATTGCCATACCGTGACAGTGGGGTTACTGCGAAGAGGGTGGCGAAGTGAGGTGAGGTGATGTGAGGCAAGTAGCGGGCATAATGCAGACGATGCCATATTGCAACATGTTCTTTTATATTTGCTTTTCTTTGTTCTATGCATGCAAAATGACATGATGATGGTACTTGTTGTTGTTGTTGTCTGTTGCTTTGTTTATTTGTCTAAAAAGCGGAAGAAGAAGCAGCAGAAGTTGACGCTTTGACTTGCAACATATTGAAGAAGAAGATGATGAAGAAGAAGAACATTGCGAAGGCGAAAGAGAATTTCATTTTGAGATCTTTTATGCAAATGTTATTTTATTTTTGTCTGATTGTCTAAACACGCAACAACAACAACAACAACAATAACAACAACAATAACAACAATAAGTAAAGCAACTGTTGCGTAAATTCGAAATAAATTAGGTTTATGGGAAATATGTGAGTTGCAAACAAACAAAAAAACAAACAAACGACACGACAGTCACAACAACAAAAACAACAACAACAACAACATGCTTAAGTCATTCATGCAACTCTTGTATTCCCAAAACTGTTGCAACTACAGGAAACTACAACAACAACAACAACAAACAACGTACAAAAAATATGGCACAGTGCAACAACAACAACAAACACAATAATTGTTATAAAAAAGTGAGCTAATGTAAGTCAAATGCGTGACAGCAGCGTGAACACGACGACAGCGACGACGACAACGACGACGACTACTGAAGAAGAAGAAGAAGAAGTCGTAAGCGTCGAAAAAAACAACAACAACAACAAGTAAGACAAAACCGGTGCAACAGTTGAGAAAGCATATTTTAAAATAAATAAAAAAAAAAAGCCAACTTCAAATGACTTAAGGAAAAAACTCAACACGAAATAAAACACACAACTGACAACTCAAACTCAAATTGCCTCCAGTTGCCTCAACTTGCCGCCACTTGCCTCAATACGCACCTTAGCAACAGCCACGCCTGCCCACCGCCTTTGCCTACACAGACATATTCATTTACACCTTCATCATCATCATCATGCGACGCATTCGGCGGCTTTGGCTTCAGCTCAGCTTCGGCTTCGGCTTCGGATTACGCATACGCATCGAGGAGCGCATTTCTGCACATGAAATCAATTTTTCCTACAAGTTGTCGGCTTATATGAAAGCGTTGTTGTTGTTGTTGTTGTTGTTGTTTGTGTAATATGAGTGAAATGAAATTGTCAGTAAATAAAGTACACAACACAGATTTCACTTCTTAGCTAACACATGAAGAGCTCAGCTTACCATAGCAAAAACAAAAATCACCTCAAACACATTCCAGCCAAAAGTTGTTCTCTGGATTTGTCATGTGCATTAGAAAAGTGGCGCTTTGAGGGGGGGGTTACATCTCCTTAGAATTAAAAAAAAAATCAAATTGTTTTTTTTTGCATTTTCTGATGGTATAAGATCTTGAACATATTATCTGAAAATTTCAAGATGATACGAGGAATATTTTTCGAGTTATAAAAGAATTAACGGCGGCCTCTCTGACGCTCCTTAGTAGAAACGTAAAACTTAAAGCCCATTTTTCGCAATACAATTTTTTTGATGCAGAGGTTTGCGGTGACCACTGTCATTTTAAAACCGCTCTATGGATTTTGTTGAAAATCGCACTGCTTCTTTATAACACATAAATCTAGTGTTTAATCGAAGGATTTTAATTTTTTTATAAATTTTTAATTTATTAATTTTTTGTCTAAGAAATCGAAAAATTCACTTTATTGATTTTGAAAAGAAATCCAAAACCTTCGATTACTATTTAACTACTTGTGTTTCAAATTTGAATAATTTCGGTTGAACAGTTAAAAAGTTATGGTGGTCACCCCCAAATACTTTTTTAAAAAAAGGTGCCAATATACATAACTGTAACTTATTATATTTATAATATTTTTTTCTGAAATTTTGGTGCAATAAACTTCAACTAATATGTAATACAGTTGCATTATTACTTTTATAAAATTGATCAAATTTCTATTAAAAAAAATTATATTAAAATTACTTCATATTTCGTGACTCTAAGGAGTCGTAACCCCTTAAAGAGATTAATTGATTTAAGGGATCGTAAATTTAAATTAATTTAATTTATTGAATACAAAAAATATATTGTTTTTACAATGTTTCGTTTTTAACTCAAATTTTGTTTAACTAAAATTTACAAAATCGTATTATTTCATGTGCACCTACAGACTAAACCCCCCAAAAATCTGCGCCTTCTAATAATGAAATATATGAGTTGAGATTGTAATTATTTGAACTTGAACAAAAAACTTTTACAGTGCCAGCCATTCATCGTTTAAATGGTTGAGATCGGTAAAGTTTGTTAGATTACTTAAATTTAAGCCAAGTGCAGTAAGGAAACAGGAGACTATTTCACAAAAACATTTTTAAAAAGAGGATTGGCATCCGAAAGGCCCTCAAATGTAGAGATTAAATACTTCATTAAACATCGAACTCATTACGCGTAAGTTTGATGTTTAATGGCGAACGAACGCGGTCCTAGCCAACTTAACTTAGAACATGTAAATTTGTAACGCATTTTCGCTCATTTTGAGTTAGAAAATGCATTAGGTTTTAGTGTAGGTTGTTGTGGGGTTCTCCTTTCTTAGCTCGTCGCTGGGCACTTGCTGCATGGCTGTCTGATTCAAGTTTTGCGCGTTGGGCTGTCTTGGGCGTCGGTATAGCATCGCCGGCGGACGCCTTATCAGCAAAGCCCTCCTTTTCGCCGCCACCCTTTGGCTTGGCCGTCTGATGATCCCCCGAAGCGAGGGACTTTTGACCCTTTTGTAGACACTTCTGCAAGAATGCTGAATGCTCTCCCGGCACACGCATGCCAGCTGGATATTTCGACTTCAGCTTCTCTTCCCCAATTTCTGCCAGCTCTCTTGGATTCCTCTGTTGTTCAGGTGCATCACCACCCTGTGGTGTTGTTGCCTGGCCGTCACCGTTATTTTTATTCTCAATAGCGCTCATTTTGTTTTAAGTTTTTCTTAACGATTTACAGAGCACAGTTTATATATTTTACTTCGTTAACAATTACAAATTGACTAATGGCAAATTTCTCACAGCCACTTACAATGAAAAATTTTTCGAATTGTGCTTCTTCTTGCCAGGTAAAAATTACTTGCTAGGAAAGTTTCAAACCAGAGAAATACTGAAATTTATATACTCTTGCAAACGTTTTACGAAGTATAATCGATTTTCCAAAAAGAATCATAT
The DNA here is from genome assembly GCA_037044515.1 of Phortica magna. Taxonomy (NCBI): domain Eukaryota; kingdom Metazoa; phylum Arthropoda; class Insecta; order Diptera; family Drosophilidae; genus Phortica; species Phortica magna. Next base: position 43,757 of record JBAMBP010001503.1, read on the forward strand.
ACGTAGCCACGCCCATTTTCTTGTTCGTCTTAAAGAAAGCAGGGCAGTCATATTTCACTTCATTTTGCACACTTGCATCTAGTCTGCTTACAGAAAAGTCCCATTTCAAGGCTTTCGCTATATGGACGGTGCCACGCCCTTATGGCCGATTCTTATAAAAATTTGGATCATAGTCAGGCATTAATAAAAACACTTAATTCCAAAGTTCGGTCTGTTTATATTCAAGAAAACAAAGGTTTTTCTAACAAAAATCTTCTTTTTAGTCGATCGTTCTTATGGCACCTATATGCCCTAGTATCCCGATCCTAACTATTTTCGCATTCAATCTTTGTTTATGTTAGAGAAGTTTTTGTGCGAAATATTGAGTCGATAACTTCAAGAACACACCATTTTTCAAGTAAAAACCTTATTTTTGACCGGTCGTTCCAATGGCAGCTATATCCTATCCTAGATCGAAATTATTCTGAGATATACAATGCATAGGCATATCTGAAGAACTCCTGTGTTTAAATTTTTTCAATATGTTCAACACTCTAGGAGGAATTTCCACTGAAACAGTCAAACAGACGGACATTGTTTTATGAGCTCTTCGTCGTGCTGATTAAGAATATATATACTTTATATAGTCGGAGATATGACCTTCATTACAAAATTTATGTATTAGAAAAGACCTCAAATAAATGTTAGTAAAATTGGCCATCAAACGTATTGAAAAAGTTCTTCGAATGAAAATTCGAAGTTCATTTTTAGTTTCGAACATTTTTATTAGGAGCGAAGTTCAACTTGCATGAATCAATTAGTCAAACTTAAAGCGCAGCATTGCTTAAAATTTGTGGTTGATTTTTATTTTGTAGCTGTAACTCCATCAAATGAATCGCCTAAGAGAAGAGAACTTTATTCGAATAGCATTTTTTAATTTTCATATGCTCTTTTTTGCTGTTCGATGTTAGTGGAAGGTACAAGTTTCTCAGGTCTTTCCCACATGCATAGCTGTCAAGGAGGCTTGGTTTTGCCACAGAGCAGCTTGTGAAGTTTAAGCTTAGCAAGAATTGAGTTAAGATTTGAAATGTTCTTCTTGGGTTTCATTGTAGAATTTCTTAGAATATTCCTAAGAGGTAACTTGATTACCCGTGTGTCTTAATAATAAAAAAAAAGAAAGAAGAATATTCCTATTACGTTGTTTTGTTCGTCAGATAAGTAAAGTTCGTTTGTATGAAGCGGAAAAGTTGTAGTTTTGAATGAACAGATTTCTCCTCCAATCAACATTATTTCTTCGCCTTTAACAATTGACAAACAGTTGGTCAATCACATGTAAGAATATTCAATGGCAACGGTTTAATTTTACATTGATTCGGCTTAAGTATGAAGCAGTCAATCGAAGAGGCCTCTAAGACATTTCAAGATTGGAAACTTTCTTAAGGAACTCATGTCTTCTTGGCTTGATTGATTCACTGCGCTTGGGTTCGGCTTCGGAACACTTCAGATTATTGATTTTGTTGAAAATGTTTGCAACTTGTTTGGTTTGTTGGCTTTTTTTCTGCTTTTTATATATTTTAAACTAAAACATTTAATGGCTCAACAAGAATTTATTGCTGCTGTTGGCAACTTGTTTGCCAAGTTAGTTTGAATTTATAGAACTTGTTATCGCAGCATAACTAAAAGTGCTTTCACATCACATCATGTATCAAAAACAAAAACCAAAAAAACCGAAAAACAAAACATTCAAGGTCTCAAAAGAAGCACTCAACAAGTCTCAACACATTTTCAAGCGCCTCTCATTTTATTTTTTATATATATTTATATATATATTTCGCACAATTTGCAGCAAAAAAAAAAAAGAAGGGAAATGAAAAAAAGAAAGTGCAATGAACTTAAATTATGAAGAAAACAACAGCACAGAATTTGTGAAATTTTCATGTTAAACAAAGCAACAACAACAACACATCAGCAACAACAACAACAAAAGTTGAGTCGACTCAAACTTCGGTTGACGATTGCAGTAATTATGACAAGACTTCAACTCATTTTTGTATCTTTTTTTGCATAGGCAAAATTTTTAATGATGACGTTGACGAAAAAACGCTACAATTGTGTGAGTGAGAGGGCAACAAAGGCAAAGCAGTGCGAGTGAGTGAGTGACTGAGTGAGAGAGAAGGTTTGATTTGATTTTCAGCTCATGTAACTTCTAATAAATAAGCAACAATCTTTGCACATGTGTCTCGCTCTCGCTCTCTCTCTCTCTCTCTCTCTCTCGCTGTGTGTGTGTGTGTGTGTGTAACTTTTGTAATTTAAGTTATTTTCGAATAATTATGCTTAACAATAAGACTGAAGAAGAGAAGTGTTGAGGTGAGGCGACGACAAATGATGAGTTCGTTGATTTATTTATATATTTGTATGAAGAAGAAGAAGAAGCAAAGCAAAAGCAGAAGAAGAATTAAAAAATTTTCTTAACTTTTTCGTGCAGAACAACAACAACAACAACAGCAAAGCATTTGCCATGATCAGCAATGCCAAAAACAACAACAACAACATGACAATAATGATTATAATGATAATAATGATAATAATGATGATGATAATAATCATTGAAATTAAAACAGTTTTCGTTTCGCAAAGTTTTTTTTTTTCTATTTATTTTGCGCTTCTTCTTCTTCTATTTTGCGCGACTCATATATTTTGTATTGTTATTATTGTTATTGTTGTTGTTGTTGTTGTTTGCAGTTAGTTAGTTGGCTTACGTTTAAGTATAAGGGGCGTGGCACTTCGTTTGCGGCTCAAAGCACGCAAAATTTTTATGCACACATGATCATTAAAGCGCTCACTCTCGCTGTTGCTATCTCGCTCACTCACTCACTGCTCCATGCTTTTATTCTTATTACTCACTTTGCTGTTGTTGTTGTTGTTGCTTTTTTAATATAAATAATTTTCACATTAGAAATGCTACGCAATGCGGTTTCTTCTTCTTCTTCCTCTTCTTCTTCATTTTTTATTTATACATTTTTCTATTTCTATTTTTTAACCATGCATTCTCATTAATGATTATAATGAAGAGTGTGTGTTATTGGCGAGTGGTGCGGCGGGGTGAGGAGAGCAGGCTTAGCGCTGTGAGCTGGCATGCAACGACTTTAGTTGTTGTTGTTGTTGTTGTTGTTGGCAATGATTTAAATTATTATTATCATCACGCGTTTGCAATTCAGCAATTCTATGTGTTGCAACAACAACAACAACAACAAAAGCAACAACAACAATAGTAATATGTAATAACATCATTTGAAATCGTTAGCAATCGTAAGCGTAATAATAATCATAACTGTCAAGAAGCAGCAGACGAAGAAGAAGAAGACAAAGAATAGCAAAAAAAAAAAAAGTGCGCATCATCTTCAATTTGAAGTCATTCAAAGTTGCTTTGATTACAAGATACATAAATACATATATAACATTATGTAAATTGCGTGCACTCGTCAACGCACATGTGTGTCTCTGTGTGTGTGTGTGTGTGCGTGTAATGCTGAAATTTCCATAATTTTTTTTATCTTTGTCGCTCAGCTGCTCAGACTTCTTATTAAGCTATTTTTTTCTATATTTTTTGAGCACATGTGTCAAACACACACACACACATGTGCATTGCATTGCATAAACTAAGCAAATCAAACGACGATAATTTGAAGAACTTTATAGATTTCTTATAAACATTGACTTGCTTTAAGTAATACAACTTGTTAAATATACTTTGCAATTAATTAGACAAGCCAACGAGTGCAAAAAAACCAAGACTTCTTGAGTTATTTTGTTTGGAACAACACCTTTGAAAAAAACTACAAATTCGATTTTTATTAAATAATGAAATGTAAGAAATTTTAAAACGTTTAATTTTCGTAATTAACACAACAAATTACACACAAATTAGTTAAAAATATGCCAACAATTTTCGCTTATTGTCCTCTGTTTTAGATACTTTAGTGATTTGAACTTCTTCAAACTTCGACTTCTTTTTTTTTTTTTTTATTTTATTATTAAGACATTTACTACCGCTGCTTCTTCTTCACTTGACTGTCTGTTAGTCGTTTTGTTGGCATTCGTTATCGCAGACCATGACGCTTTAACGAAATGAAATGAATTCAATGAAAAATTTCATATCATTTTTGCGTATCTGCAAAAGTTAAACATTAAATGAAATTACTTCAATTTACTTGGCAAACAAAAAATGCTATCTTTGTATTGTTGAATTCTCATTGAAGCATGTATGATATTTGATTAAGATTAGCATGCAAAAATAAAAGAAGAAGCACAAAACACAAAGATTTTTTTTGTATTTGTAAATTGTCATAGTGAAATTTGCCTTTGAGGCTCAAAGAAACACAACCACACCCTCGCAAAAGATACTTTGTTGTTGTTGTTGTTGTTATTGTCATTTTTTAATGTATTGTTCAATTCGAGCACGTACCAAATTTGGTTATGATGATATCTCAGGAATTAATGAACGAAACGAAATGAAACAACAACAACAACGCAAATATGGCAATTCTTTTAAAGTGTTTTTTTTTTTTTTTTTTGTTGTCAAAAATTATTATTAACTTTTGCTATGAAATTATAAGCATTCGTTGTTGTTGTTGTTGTTTTAAGAAATGTTAAATTGATAACACTTCTGCATGTAACGTACAGAAAACCAACCGTTAAATATGCCGAATACACATGCGTCGCAAAAAAGCAGGCTTTAGTATTTTTTTCAATATTACAAAAATAATTCACTAAAAGTATACAACACTTTTTGTTATTCTTTTATTGAATGACAAGCCTGAGAAGTAGGCAATTGTTTTTGTTTAATATTTTGCTTCAAGCGCGCCTTTGCGCAGTTGCGTTGCATTTTATTACTGCGCAGTAAAACATTTGCTTATACACTTGTCATATGTCGCTAGCAAAGTGCTTATTACTTAAGGCACTTGCATATTGAAATTAATTAAAAGCAAAATTAATTTTGTCTTTCTGCGTTTTGTTTGTTTACAGAGTCGGAGGGCGAATTGACACGCATATCCAAAGCATTGCCCTGGAGTCCTTTGTATTGTGTCTTACAACAGGATGAGCAATCCTTCACAGCATATTGCAGCGAGGAAATATCGGTAAGTGGGCGTGGCACGCATTATGCCGTTTGATTATATTTGATTATTATGATATTAGACTTGTTGATAGTCCTTTGTTGCGTAGATAGTCTTTTTTGATTTTATATTTTCCATAAAAAAAAATAAATAAATTAGCGCTCAATTAACAAAAATATTTTGTACGTATAACACACGTAATTTTATCCTTTTTGAAATGCACACGAATAACATGTAAAACTGTGAAAAATGGAAACAAACGAACCTTGTAGATATTTCCGGCGACGCCTAAAAAGGAGGTGGGTAAATGTTGAGTCTTTTCTTTCGTTTCGTTTTGTTTATTTCTTTTATTTTGTTGTTTTGTTCATGTTTAAGTTTATTGAGTTGTCTTTAAACTTAAACAATTTATTATAATTCATCTGTTTTGCTCTTTCGCTCAGTTGAATGATGTCATATACCAGGAGTATCCACGCGTGCGTCTCGATCGTTTGCGTCGCACAATTAAGGCACTCTGGGACGGTCCGCCCACTCTGGCCGAAGAGAATGAGGAGTCATCGGATACATGCAATATGGATATAGCTTTAAATACGACGCTTTATAGTGATTTAGGTGAGTGACATTTGCTATAATACATGCTATAAAACTTTATGGTTACCCCACAAAAAGCGCTGTTCTCATTTAAGGGGGGGCAAACTTGTTTAATCCACTTTTAGTAGTGTTAAAGTGGTTAATTGCTTATAGCAAACTATGCAACTTACTCCACTTGTGCCCCTCAACTAAACCCCCTTTAATTGAGTTAAGATTAATGTGTTTAATTATGAAATTTATTATGAATCATGTAAGGAAATGTGCTGTGATAAAATTAGGCGTAAGTGGGCTCAAGGAAAAGCTCACCAAGATTCTTGTGATTTGCCTTTAAATCGTCATTGTTATCGTTATCGTTATCGAATGAATTTTTATACAAAAGACGTATTTTTTTAGCTTTTCTTTTATTTTTATATTAAATTTTATTAAAAAAAAAAAAAACGAGATTTTTTTAAAATAAATTGTAATCGATAAACGATTGTTATCGATTTTGGCTTGCATACGAATACAAATACGAAACAAATATTTGCCATAATTGGTGTTGTTATTATTATTAATGCAAACTTTGAAACGGTGAAAAATGGCGGAAAGAAGAAGAAGCGTTAGAAGAAGAAGCAGCAGCATAAGAAGAAGAAATAATGGTAGCAAATGCAGCTTTAATTGTGCCAATACAATAAGTTTGTATCTAAGCCGAAGTTTAGTTACTACTTTGACTTACTGTATGTATGTTTGCCTGTGTGTGTGTGTGTGTATGAGTGATGTAATCGACACAAAAGAGATATATTAATGTGGCACATTGAACGCGCCATTGCAGTTAATTGCGCCGTCTTGCATTGCATTGCGTTGCGTTGCGTTGAGATACATTGCGCTGTGATGCGATGTGCTCTGATGATGTATCTAACATAACACAGTTCAGTGCCTTGGCTTGGCTTGGCTGTGACTGCCATTGGTTGACCTTAACGATGCGTTACTTGTTACAAGATACTAAAACTCAATACTCAATTCATTTCACTTAAACAACACACATTGCAACAACAACAGCAACAACAACAACAACAGTAACATGTTATTTTGTAGCATTGAAGTTTAAAGTTGTTTTTAATAACATTTTGAAATATTAAACATTGCGTTCAACATCATCATTATGAACAACATCATCATTATGAGCATTGTAATTGCAATTATTATTATAGCAACAACAACAACAAACAACAACAAAGTACTATTTTTGTTGTTGTTGTATTGAAGACATTTTAATTGCATTGGCCGATTTATATTGTCGAACATGAACAATGACTGCCAAGCGAACCAAATGCACATCAGTCAGTCAGTCTGTCCAACTGTCCATCTGTCCGTCTGTCCATCAGTCAGTCAGTGAGTCAAACAGTGCGTCTCTTTTTAACTAATGGTCTTAGATACTTTGGTCTTACAATAGATACTTTATGCTTAGATACTTATGCGTTGAAATTTATTTATTTATCTGTTTTTTTTTTTTTTGTATTATTATTCGCTCATCGTTGTTCATTTATTGGTACGTTCATTGTTGTAGTTGTTGTAGTTGTTGTTGTTGTTGTTGTTGTTGTTGTCGTCACGCATGCCAGCGCATTCAGCACAATATCGACACTAAGTGTTGTATGCGGATGCAGCCACACACACACACACACACACATGGACTGACCGACAGACAGTCGGACAAATGGACAGACAATTGCATGCGCTTGAGGCCTATGGGCCATGTTCCAGACCTAAACTTGCATACACACATATACATATGCATGCATGTGTGAGTATAAATAATCGCTATAACGGTTATTTTGTTCATTGATTCATTGTGAAAATTGTACGGTGATTTTAATGCTGCTTCTTCTTCTTCTTCATTGTCGTTTTTGCTCATTTCTCTTTCATAAATGTGTACTTTTGCTATGCAAACCCAAGAGTTGTCATACCATCATTAAAGTACGGTAAAATGATTATACACACACACACACACACACACACACAGACAGACATATAAAACTTGTAACATTTGACGCAATTTGCTAATTGTTGTTGTTATTGTTGTTGCTGTTGTAGAGCAATTTGAACTCTTCAACTCTTGGCCTCTGAAGAAGAAGAAGAAGCAACAAACTCGAGAGTTTCAATGAATTTGTTATCGTTATCGATAGTTTTGCTGTATTATTAAATGTATTGCATGTTTTAAAGAGTTGTTGTTGTTGTTAAAAACACATTTTGTATTACAAATAGCCAAGGTTGTTGTAATAAACAAGTGTTAAAGCAATAACAACAACAACAACAACACATCGTTAAATTAAAACAAACTAAACTAAATAATCAGTGAAGCAAAGCTTGAAGCTTCAGCAATGAACACTTTTGACCATGTTAATGCTAAACAAGAAGAAGAAATTTATTTATTTTTTTTTTAATTAAAATATATTTAATGATTGTTATTTAATATACAATAATTATATTTAAAATTATTTAATTAATTATAAAAAAATAAAAGTAAAAAATATTTATAAAATCTAACAAACAACAACAACAGCAAGAAGTTGCGTAGGAGCAAATGCAATGCCTTTAAGCCTAAACGACAACTGTATGTCTCCCCCCCCCGCAACCGTGCGCCCACCCATAATGCACATTTGAACACAACATGTTCCATGCCATTTCCATGCACAAACCAACGTATTTTGCATGAATGAATAAATGAATGAATTCCATTGCCAAATGTAAACGCGCTCAGCGCAGCATTTGTGTGCCCTACAAGTCAAAGCATTAAATACGCTAAGGTACATTAGTTATGCGTGCCAAAATGTTACATTGGCTGCAAAGGTGTACAACAACAACAACCAGAAGACGCAACAAACGTACAACACTTTTCAACATGTCTCACTGAATTTCCATGCATTGCTGTCGCTGTCGCTCATGTGTGCTGTGTTTCATTGCCATTTTGTTTCGCTTGCGCGTCGTTCTGTCGATTCTTTTCCTTTTCGTGCCGTTGTCGCATCACATCGCATGGCATCGCAGCGCGCTCACTCGTGCGCTCTCGTTCAGTACTTTTTAAGCTTCCGGCGCAAACGGTTCGTTTCGGAAACGTCGGTTCGCGGTTTGCAAAAGTGCCAAAGGAAGGCAAAGCGAAGCAAAGCGAGTAAAGAAAGATTTGGATAGAAAAGAAAGAAAGCGCGCATTGAAAGCCAAAGAATTCGTTTCTTGGTTGTGGTTGTTCGTACGTGCGGTCGGTCGGTCGTTCGTTTGAAGGCGGCAGAAGTCAATGAAAATGAGCGTTTTCTGCTTTTTACGCTAAGCTTTAAAAGTGTGCAATTTTTTTTTACTATTTTATTATTATTAATAGTTTGTGTTTTGTTTTTTTTTTATAATTATTTACACAAGTAAAAAGTAAAGTCGCGCGCGTTCATTGAACAAAGACACATATTTTATATATATATTTTTTTTATTTTTTTTTTCTATGAATTTTCGTGTTTTCTAAACATTTTTTTTTCGTGCTAAAAATTATTTGTGCAAATGAAATAAACAAATGACAAAGGAAGTCAATTGAAAAAAATTAAAAAAAAAAATACAATAAAAAAGATACAAAAATGTATATTATATATATATATAAATCAAGCAAAAATGAGTAAATAGTTTTGTCTTTATTGCACACGCGTTTAAAAATAAACCAAGTCAAGACACATAAAAATGAAAAATGTACAAAAACAAAACAAAACTCATAAATAAAAACAAAAATTCGTAAATGCGAAAATATTTGTTTTTTTTTTTCTGAGTTTTTTTCTTCTTCAAATGTATTTGGCAAACAAATATAAAAAGAAGAAGCAGAGGAAGCATTAAAAATACTGCTAATATTTACGCCTACAAATTGTGGCAAATACACATATATATATTTGAAGTAAAACGCGTATGCGCGTATGAGATACTTTTGTATCTTTTCAAGTTTTTCTACTTTGTTACACTTATTGAATTTGTTTACAATGTTTTGGAGACGTTTAAGTCTAAAATGAGGGATAGCTGGACAGACACACAGACAGATACATGTTTAATCTTCAAAAGTATCTATAAGTGAAATGCTGTTTGGATGGCTTAAAACTTACATTGTTGTTGTTGTTATTACATGTGTGTTGTAGCTGATTGTTATTGTTGTTGTTATTGTCGCCATCATCATCATCATCATCATCATCATCAATATTATTATTTTTATTATTTGCCGTCGTTTGCCGCGTCATGCATAATTGTTATTTGCCTTTAGTTGTGCGCGCATATTTTACACGTAATGCAAATAAAGTGAAATTAAATTGAATTGAAATTTGTATCTTTGTTTTGTTTTTTTTTTTTTTTTCAATTTTTAAATTGAGCTTCACTCACGTCTGAACATTGTCTGATTTAAATAACGTGCATCATCATCATTATGATTATGATCATGATCATCAACGCTTCGTAGGCGTTTCTAAATGACATGAAGTTCGCTGTTTAAGTCTTCATAAAAAAAAGCAATACAACTCACAACTGTCAAACTAAATGTCAACAAATTAAGACGCTTATGTATCTAGATGCATTTACATACATACATACATGCATAGATACATACATCTTTCTACATTAATAAAACACCCACATTTCGTAGAATGTTCAATAAGCTTCGCTTCGCTCTGCTTTGGTTAGACAATTCGTAGAGAGAACTTTTGTCGCTGTTGTTGTATAATGAACTGCAACTGTCAGCTATTAAAGTCATTTGCTTATGTAGATACATTTCTGAGATACAACATATGATGTCTATTTGACATATTAATTGAAATTTGTATTGCATAAAAAACTGTGTGTGTGTGTGTGTGTGTGTGTGTGGAAAACAAAAAAGTGCTTTTGTATTTGTATTTGTATCGGTTTCCGTGCCAAAGCGATAAAAACGTCCTTAAGCAGCAAAGAAACAAAAAAAAAAGATACAACAAAAGCAAAAACACTGTTTTGCCTTCAAAAATATTCTTTATTCGTTGTCATTCACGCCTAAATTGGTCTTTATTGATTTTCATTTTCATTTCAAGCTTGATGTCATTTCAGCATACATGGCAATCTTATAGATACAATAACTAATATCTTGTATTTTTTTTTTGGCTTTTTATGATGCTTTTTTCTACTATGTTAAATACAACATTTGTTAGGCATGTCAAGAACTTTGAGAAACTAAAGATGATATCATATTTGCTCAAATTTGAAGAACTTTTGTGATAAGAAGTCTCTGAATTAACTTGGAATTGATAATGAATACTACCAATTGAAGTTCTCACAACTTCTACGAGAACCTTCTTAAAACACTGTCAATCTTTGGATAATAACTTCCCGCTCAAGCCGAAGCTTTACTCAAAGTTGTGTACAATCATAGCATAACTCCATAAAGTATAATTTTGAAAATTCGGATAATTAGAGATCAGATCGGACATTATTGGAATTAACAAATCGTTCGTAATAGAAATTACTTTATACTATTAATTATGGGTTATCACAAGAACTCATAAGCTTTTTCATCTTTTTTTACTTTATATCGCAAATAACACTTTATCCGCCGATTATCCGAAGATCCAGACTCTTTTATCACGACTCTAATCGCTGAACCTTAAATGATTTTACGTCGCAACGAGTTGTCCTACGTTGAGTTCATCATTATAGCTTGTATTTCTCTTAATATTATTTAATATAAGTTTATTTATCCGTTTATCCGAATTTCCGTTTAAGTGGTATTATTTGTTCCGGATAAACGGCATTCTACTGAGCATAATTGTACGGTTTTCTAGCACGTCCGGTTTATAGAAGCTTAACTGTACAAGTAACAAGTTGTAATAAATCAAAGGGTTACTGAAGCCTTATAGAGATGAGCCAAATTCAACAAGTTTTCTTGTTGTTGTTGTTGTTGTTATTATAAATTGTTGCAAGTTTTTTTTAGTTGCTTTTACTTGGCTTACTTTGTTTTTTGTATCTTTTGTAACCTCAACAACACCTGTGCCTATTTTTTGGGCACAGCAACACTTGTTACAAAATTCACACACACACACGCACATACATGTGCTTAGTGCCGCTTCCAGTTGAATAATTTCGTTTCCGGATTAAAAAGCGACACAAATTGCATTTTAAGTTAACTTTGAAGCTCAGCTTAACTTGGTTTGTTCTTCTTCTTCTTCGTCGGGTCATTGTTGTTGTTGTTATTGTTGGTTTTTTTGTGGCTCAATACAATTTGGTTGCTTCAAGAACTTATAATGTAGAAGAAGAAGAAGAAGCAAAAGACTTGTTTCTTGCTTTATAGTTGTTGTTGTTGCTGTTGTTGTTGGTGGTGGATGTTGTCGGTGTCAATAGCATTGTCAACGTTGGCGGGGGTGTCTGTTCGTGTATGTATGAGTGTGTGTGTGTGTGTCATGTTAAACAACCACCAAGTGAGCATTTAACGCACCTTCAATTTAGTTGCAATGCAGTTAAACTCATAATTAACACGCACACACACACACATATATACATGCTATGACTGTGTCATTTTTAAATACACACACATACACACACACGCATAAACACATGCAGTTGCTGTAGGGAAGTGTAACTTGATGTTTGACATACATTAGTTATATTTTTTTCATTTCTCTTCGCTTTCTTTTGAACTTTTTTCGTTTTTTTTTGGGCACTCTTGTTGTTGTTGTATTGCTTCTACTTCCACTATATTTCGTATTTCAATACATATACGGCAACTAACGGCATTCTGTATTTGTTCAACATGATCGTCGTCGTCGTCGTCGTTGCCGTCGCTTATTCAAATGTTCGACAATTCTAACGGTTCAAATGACTGTTTATCAAAACAGAGCCAACTCGTTCTTACTAACACACTATCTCTTTCTGTGCTCATGTGTTGTTGTTGTTGTTTTAATTACTTTGTATTACTTTCCATTTTCATTTTCTTTTGCTGCGCGCATAATTCTCTCAAAAAAATTGCGTGCGCAAAACGACTTTGCTACTAAACCAAGTGTTAATGAATGGCTTGACTGAGTGTGTGTGTGTGTGTGTGTGTGTGTGATTGCGCGAGAGGAACAAGAGAGCATGCACAAAGTAGTAACAGACGTAGTAGCGGCATAAGAAGAAGCAGCAGCAAAACTTTCCCATGCGTTTCGTTTTGTGTTTCAAAACCAAAAAAAATAAAATGAAAAGAAACAACAACAAAAAAAAAACAACAAGAATAATTTGTGATTTGCAATTTGTTTTTTTCGGCCTCCTTTTTGCCTTCACCACAGTTCAGCCGCGCAAAGCACACAACACACCACACACCACCCGCCCCCCTTTGCAGTACACTTTAAGCTTTCACAGCGGCGCAACGGTTTCGGCTTAAGACTTGCTCTTTCATTCATGCATTCGTACGTTTCATACGTTCATACGTTTGTTCTTCATGTTTGAAGGCTTGCGTGTATTTGTATGCGTGCATATATCAGTGTGTGTATGTGTGTGTGTGTGTAAGACAAAGCCAATTGGCACCAATTAAATAATTTTATGCGCATGGCCTACATTTTATTTTTATTATTATTTACAATTACAACGAAAGGCAAAAGGCAAAGGCGCATAGAAGCCGCAGCCGCAGCCGAAGCAGCAAAGGCATGAAAACTAAACTACACTAAAAAAAATACAAAAAAAAAAACTTAAAAAAAAAAAACAACATAAGACATGCACAAAAACAACAACAACAAAAACAAGTGGCAGCCATGAAAAAAAAAACAAACACGAAAAAAATTGTTTACGAACGCATTTTTTCGCTTGATTTTTCTATAGTTTAGGACGCCACTGTCCGTTGTCTGCTGCCTTAACGCAAAGCGCTTACAGTGCTGACGAAAATCATACAACACTTTTTTTTATTAATTAATGTTTTTAAGTGTTTTTTAATGCTTGGCAGTTATGATTGAAGACTGAACTAATCCAAAAGGAGGCTACAATACATGATTACAGTGGTTGCATGCAAAATTGGTACTACTACGTATAAGAAATTTTTGGTTTTTTGAGATTTTAATAAATGCGTTTTAATACACATTAAAAACTGTCAAAAATCCACAGTGTTATAATATATGAGCAACCACTGTACTCAACATTATTGACAATTGTTACTTTGTTGGCATAAAATCGCAAAAACAAAGTGCATTAATTAACACTGGTTCGCTTGCGACTACCGACAACACTTGGTTGACTTTTTTCGCCACCACTGTGCTTGCAATTTGCAGTTGTGTTACAAACGCACGCAACGCCAATGACTATTGAACGTCGCTGTGCCGCTAAATGACAACCAAGAAGAAGAAGACGAAGATGAAGAAGCAAAGACAAGAAACGATAAAAGAGAGAAAAAAAATAATAAAACACACAAATTTCAGTTTTTCGCATTAATAATTGAAATATTTAAACAAATGTTGTGTGAGAAAAAAAAAAGAAGTGAAAAATTTTGTTCGCATTTCAAAGCGCAACATTAATAATTATACGAAAAACAACAACAATAACAACAACAAAACAGTAATAAATTACAACAAAGTCGTTTTTCCTGTTTTATGCAAAGCAAAAAAGCAAAAACAACAAATAAATAAATAAAAATGGCGGCAAAATAAGAAAAAAAAAATACAAAGTTGTAATAATTCATTTACGACTGTGAGCCTCATTAATGACTTATGTACTCACATACTTATTGTTGTCATTGTTGTTGTTGTACACTTGCAAGAGCATATTAACTTTGTCATGAAGTTTGCAATGCAAAGTAGAAGACATCACCCTATATATTTGATACATATAAACTTTATGTTTATACATGTATTCTAGATCAGAAAGACAAGACGAGTCATGTCCGTCTCACTGTCTGTCTTAATATATAAAGTTTTCTCAGGAACGATTGATCAAAAACATGTATTCTTGATCAGAAAGACAAGACGAGTTCATATAGCCATGTCCGTCTCACTGTTTGTTTTAATATATGAAATTTTATAAAGTTTTCTCAGGAACGATCGTTCAAAAATGAGGTTTCTTTGCCTGAAAAAAGTTATATTTTTGGCTAAACTCAAATAAAACTCAATATTTTGCACAAAAGCTGCTTGAACGTAAATGTAGTTAGTTTTCAAGATTGCCAAAGTTCGGACGTCTTCAGCATATAACTGCCATAGGAACGATTGGTCAAAAATAAGGTTTCTTCTAAAAAAAATTCTTTGTTCTTGAATATAAATAAACAAAACTTTACAATTACAAGTTTTTATTAATGCTTAACTATTTTGGAAAGTTTTATAAGCATTGGACATGAGGGCGTGGCAACGCCCATTTATAATATAAACCTAAAAATTGGGACAACTCCATAAGCAGTTGGGCGAGAAGTTTCTAACATGAAGTGTAGCATGATTGCAACGACTTAATCTAAGACAAATTACAAAAGAGGCGTGACTACGCCCCTTTCTTATTGCAAACATATATTTTTCTGATAAGGAAATCTTGTTTTCTAATAAGAATAATGAGTATAATTCTTACAAGAGTATAAAAGTTTCGGAAAAGCACAAAATAACTTACTTAATGATTGTTGTTGTTGTTATTATTATTGTTGTTGTTGTTGTACAGAAATGTGCGAAAATTATTACATTTACAACTCAATTGAATGCCTTCTGTTTTGTTTTTTTTACACGTGGGCGAAATTTTTATTTAATGTTTATTGTTTTTCTTTCAAAATAAAAAAAAAAAAAAAATATTACACAAAATGCAAAATAAATAAAAATGCAAAGCAAAACAAAACAAAAGAAAAGCAAACATGAGAAAAAAAAATTGTAATAATTAAATTAAAAGTGTTGAGAAAATGTTGGAAAAACGCGCGCATTTTTAATTGAAAATCAATTAAAATTTAATCGATTATTTTTTCTCATTTTCATTTTCATTTCATTATTTCCGTTAGCAATTTTCAATTGTCGTTTGTGCCATGGTGTGATGGGCGGAAAGGGGGGCATGGGGCGTCAAAAACCGTAACAAAATTATTCACTTGCAACAACAATAAAAACAACAACAACAATAACAATAAAACAAGAGACAAAGAAACACGTTTTTTGTTTGTTGAAAAGTTGTCATTTCGTTTGTTTGTTTTTTTTTTTTTTGTTAAACTTCATTTTGGCATACGAAAAATACTTCCTCAGCTTAGGGGCTCAGAGGCCGCATTGCACCGCCCCTACGCGCCGCCTCTCGTCTGGCCAACGGTCAAGCTCAGCTTAGTTGAGTTTAGTTGAGCTCAGCGGCCGAGTTCATTTTGCAATTTGTGCAAGTTTATTCGTGTCACAAGCGGCATTATGTAAATCGAATGACTGTTAGTCAGACAGACACATGGCCGGACAGACAGACAGACTGACAGACAAACCAGATCGATCGCGAGACACACAGACAAATAGACAGACAGAGAGAGAGACAAACGCGTACACACCTTTTTGTTGTTACCTTTTGTTGACACACTAAATAAGCACTTTGTGCGCGCTTAACCCTTTGCCCCTCACCGCTTAAGCCGCCAACATTAAACAAAATGAAATCTCAACAAAAACCAAAATGGAGACAACAAAAAAAAAACACTAAGCCGAATAAACAAAGTGCATAAAGCGGTAACAACAACAACAACTACAACAACAACATTTAGCTTAACTAAAAATAAAAACAACAACAACAACTAAAACAACAAAATGAACTTAAATGCATTAATTCACAGTTTTTATTGATGTCATTAGCGGTATTCCTATTTTTCCAATACGATTTTTTGCCAACAAGGTTGAGAGCTCAATTTGTGTATTAAGAGCATGTATTGAAGAAGAGGTGGAAGAAGAAGAAGCAGAAATTACATAAGAAAATAAAAGAATGAATTGAAATAGTTAAGAGATAGAGTGAGAAGGGAGAGAAGGGAGAGAAAGATCGAGGAAAGCTCCATTAATAATACCAATTCTGTGTTATAATGCATAGGTGAACTGTTTGCTCAAATATCAAGTGTCTCAAGCATAAGAATCATTGTCAGTTGTTTAATTCAAAATTTTAAGAAAAATCCCACGTGAGATAAGCTTGAAAAATACGTAAAATTTACACAAAATTTCAGATAAAGAAAGGCAGCGATCCAAAGAAACGCCAAATTATTTGTGCAGCCAACTTATCCCAACTGAAGAGAATTCCTTTAACGGTCGAAGGCACTTTAGAGATCTTAAAAAAATTAACTCAAAGTTCAACAAAAAATATCTAAAAATAGCTTAAATTTAATTTGCAGTAAGAATTATATTCATTTATGCACACTCCACTTTTCCAGTCAACTCGCCTTGCCTGCCCTTCTCTTTGAAATTCAACTCAGTGCCGTGAAAACCTTAAATGCTTTGCAACAACAACAAGCACAAGCAAATAAAGCACAAAGTTACTTATCATACATTATACGAGAACGTGAATTCCCTCAAACTCAAATTACGTTAATACAATAAAATTGAAAAAAAAGAAGGAGAAACGTTGCAATAAACAACTTCAAACTGCGGCGAATTTCAGATGAAATAACGAATGAATGAAGCATGAACTTCATTTGTCATTAAAATTTTGTATCTTGATTCAAGAACATGCTTTTTCTCGCTCTTACTCAGTATCTTTTCGATGTGCTCGCACTGCTAATTCTAATTACGTTAATTCGCCGCCACCTTTCGTGTCCGCCCTTCCTTCCTTCCTTCCTACCTGCCATGCTCTGTTAAATGTACTCACTTTTTTACAATTGATTGTTTATAATTTAAAAACATTCTTTTTTTTCTGTTTTTTTTTCTTTCCATTTTTTAATTCTCTACAAACAACCTATTTTATCCAAACCCGTACAAATCTAATCTGATTTGATTTTTGTTGTTGTTGTTGTTGTGTTGTATTATTTCGTGTTTTGCGTGCGTTTTCATTTGTTTTGCTTTCGTCGTCGAAAATCGTTTTTATTTTTGGAAATGATTTCAAAGCTCTGCTGGCAGTAGCAGCCGAAGAAGAAGAAGGTGTGATGAAAATTGTAAACAAATCAAATTGGAAAAACTTTTATACAAAATAAAGCAGAAAAATCGAAAAGTTTTTTTTTTCTTCTTCTTTATTTTTTAGTATGTTTAATATCAATTTTGTTTGCTTTTTTTATTTCCACAATTTTCCTTTTATTTATTTTGCGCTCATGTTTGTAATAAGCAGCAAAAAGACTTATGTTAGCATAGCGGCACATGACACATACGGCAAACGCACATACAGCCATATGCACACGTTAGTGACGTATGTCCCTTGGTGATACAGTGTAACATAAGCTTACTTGCATTGAAACTATTATAAATTACATAAAGTTAACTTTAGTTGAACTCTTGTTTGTTCAGTCTGTCTGTCCAACTGTCTGACTGTCTGTGCTTGACGCTATGCGGCGTTCGTGACATTGTTGTCAGTCGTCAAGCTCGTCAAGTAAATTCTTGGTTTATCTGTTCTGCTTTGCTGCCAAAACCGCAAACCATATCCGGCATACAAAAACCAATTTCACTTACTTGGTTGCAGTTCTTTTATTGTTTCTCTTGTGCTTTGTTGCATCGATTTGTGTAATCAGTAAGACGTGACAAATATCTTTCTTCGAGTCTTTGTTATCAAATCGAACTTGAGTAAAATTTTGAAATCGCATAGTTTTGAGCATTGCAGATACTCCATCGATCACTTTGGGATCGCCTTAAACCGTTTGCGGTTTGATGATGAAGTCATAGGCAGAAGCGTTGACATTTATCTTTATTTAACCAAGCGCAGAATTTTTCAATAAAGTTCAAAAAAAGGCCCCAAACAGCTATTTTGCTAAACTTAATAAAATTATGACGTATGTTACATAGGCGTGCACAACACATACAACATTCTAGTGTTTAGAAATGAATTTGACGCTTTATTGCAATTATAACGAATGTTACAAAGGCGTGCAGAACACATACAGCAATCAAGTGTTGTAATAATTTAAATTTGTTGGTCAATCATGATTAATGCTAGCTTAGTGGAACAAGCGCACTTTGAGTGCACACTTGTTGTATGGCTGCAGCTGCAAACAGGCTACATAAGCCATATCGATTGCAATATGCTGGCAAGGCAATTGAATTAATTGGGAACAATGGCGACTATGAAGGGTATTGTCTATATGATGATGATGATGTGTATAATGATTATAATGATGATAAAGTGTATAATGCTGATAATGATGATGATAATGATGATGATAATGATGAATTCGATAGCGCATGTTATTCAATAAACCAAAAAACCGACATTACTCGAACAAAAAAAAAAAAATTTTCCAAAAACAATTTACACAACAACTCATGAAATATCTCAGTGCTTCATTTCGTGCCTAAAACATAATTTTTTGTTTTCTTTTTTTTTGTTTTTGTTTTGTATCTTTTAATACTTTCAACTTCATTACAAAAACTTAGCGAGGCAATTTGACTTTCGAAAATGTCAGAAAAAGCGGCGTCGCTCCCTTTGCCCCCCCTCGCTGCCTTGCGTCGCCGCAGCATTTCATTGGCGTCGCCGTTCTTTTCGCAACATCCGTGGACGTTGTAATGAGTAATGGGCCTACTTATGTGCCCACAATTTACATACAAACGCACACATGTATCTATGTACGTATGCATGTATGTATCTGCATATACATATTCGTACAAGATCATTGCAATAAGCTGATGAAAGCGTTTTTATAGCTCCACAATGTGCGTGCAGGCACATGAGCAACGAGTTGAGATGAACGCAAGCCAAACTGATCTATGACACATCTGTCGTTTTGACTTCTTGTTTGTGCTGTCGTTGTTGCTGTTGTTGTTATTATTATTGTCGGTGAAAGAGTTGCCTCCATAATGAATTCTGTTTTTTTTTCTCTTTTTTTTTTAATTACAAAAATGAAGCGAAATACGAAAAATCGAAAAAAAAATAATAATAATAAAAAAAAGAAAAAGGCGGCAATACAAACAAAAATGCAATGCGGCATAAAGTCACAAAACTTCAACGCCAACAAGGGCAAGGGGTAGGGGACAACACATAACGGACAACGGCAGAGACAACAACATGATGCTAATTTTATTGTTAGAGACGTGTTCAGTGATGAGCCGATACAAGTTAACTTGAGTCTAGTCTTCGTAAGGGCATGTAGCTACTATACTAACTGCCCCCCTTTTGGGGGGTTAGTTTTGCTCAGGCTAACTTAAGCAACTTGGTATATACCGAGGGTTGGTGGGGAAGGGGTGAAAATTGATACTTCCCTAAGTAGTAATATCTCTGATATATAAAAAAAAACATTATATATTTGTATGGCATGGCTTGAAGACCACGAATTTGAACTCAATCTCCAGAACTAGCGATCTGTAAAGCTCATGTTGATACTTAGTAACTCACGACTTCACACAGCTTCTTCATAGAACGCTAACTAATTGGTGGTCTTGAGTTAAGAACTGCCTACAAATATGTTCTAATAATACTCATAATGATCTTGAAAAAGAGATCATCAGAAATCATCAGAAATCTCACCTGTCTGGCAGAGCTTGTGCTCAAATAGCCGTATGTTTGATGGCCCTCTGTCGGTCATTCAACGGCTCACTTGTGCAGTGCCGTTCGCTTACAAGTGATCGATTAATCATACGTTCTGAAGGCCTTGAAAGATTTGAAAGAAATATGTATCGTTTCATCGCTAAAACAGCTGCAACAATTGTGTTGGCAACGCATCATTGTCATGTCGCATCATGTCATCTCACGTTCTGCTCGCTTGCCTGCCCCTCCCTTGCCCTTTCCGTCATGTCATGTCTTTTGTATTGTTTTGTTTTTAATTTTCAGTTATTATTTATTAAACAAGGCGCTCCATTTTTCAAAGCACATTAGTTTGTACTTTGAGGCAAGAAGTAACATTTTCATAGGCACAGTTACACTTACTGTTTGTATCTAGATACATTGCTCTGTGTGTGTGTGCGAAATCTATGCAAATTGGCGTACTTAAGAAGATGTATCTATAAGGTATGTTTGCCGTTGCGCCCTGACAATAACAAAGCCGTTTCAAGCCATCGAGTCGTCGGCCGACAGTCGTCCGTCGTCCGTCGTCTGTCGGTTTACTGCAACGGTTATTGTGTTACATAACAAACGTTTGTTCGTTCGTTCGTTCGTTGGTTCGTTGGTTCGTTCATTTGTTTCCCATATCATCATCATTGGTCTCACTTGCTTTTTGTTTAGATGTATCCGTATCTGTATCTGTAACTATGACTGTATCTGCATGCACCCATGTGTGTGTGTGTTTGTTTTCTGCTTGCTGGCCACTTTTTTTTTTACCGATTATTTGCGCTCTCTTTCGCGCACTTGTTATTGCTATCGCAGTCTTTTGCTTGTGTGAACGTTTTGTTTTATATAAAAAAAAAATTTTGTAAATTTTTTGCTGCTTCTTCTTCTTTATATTCAAATAACATGGCATAGAAATATAAAATGAAGAAGAAGAAGAAGTAAAAAAAAAACATAATTCCCACGAACCTACAAAGCAAAATGAGCTACGGACGCAATATAACAACAACAACAACAACTGCAAAAGCAACAAAAATTTTCTTCTATAAAAGTCGTTGACATTTTGTGCGAAAAAAACAAAACACATAAAAAAAAAATTTGTAATCACAATGAAACATAAGAAAGAAGAAGCAGAAAAATATTTTCACAAAAACTAAAAGCATTAAAAGAGAGCACAACAACAACAACAATAACCAAAACAACAAAAATAAAATAAAATTAAACAAACAAAAAAAAAAACAGAACAAAAATCTTTGCAGTTTAAACAATTTTAGTTGTATTAAAAATAGCAAAGAGTTGTAGATACTTTTCGGCAGATACAAAATTTCAAATGCCCGCCAGCCTGACTGCCTTCGTGTATGTCTCTCTGTGTGTGTGCGTGTGTGTGTTGTGTGTGTTGCAGCTACTTTTCGCATTGTTGTTGTTGTTTTTTTCTATTTTTGTTGTTGTTGTTGTTGTTTTTGGCACTCTTTGCATTTGCAACATGATTGCATAGCTTACAATGTCTTTTTCTTCATCATCGTTGTTGTTGTTGTGGTTGTTGTCATCTTCGTTGTTGTTGTTGTTGTCGTCTATTTGCCGTCTGTCGGTCATGGCCTTACAAACTGGTGCAGAACATGCCTGAGCATGCCACTTTGCCTGCCACCATTATTGTCACCTCTTCTGCCCTGCCCACCTACTCAACTGCACATATCCTTTGCAACATGTCATGTGTTCTGTGCGTCGTTGCACATGTCATGTCATTGCATTTAGCCACAAATGTCACATGCGTCTCAAAGCATAATGTAATTTTGTCATATGACAAAGTCTTTAAGGATTTGTTAACATTTTTGAACGACTTTGAAAGAATTATTTTCTAAGAAAAAAAAAAGACATGTTACAAAACCCAAGTGTAAAGAAATCTAGCAAAACAAAAGTCATATGACAAGCTCAGTAGCGTTTAAATAAGAAAGTCATATATGACTAAGTAAAACATGCTTCAAAATAGGCAATTGTGGCGCAAGAAGTGCAGAAATGTTTTAAATTAAAAGATTTTGCAACAATATTATTGACAAAAAGTCATATGACAATGTCAGTTGTGCCACAAATAACAAATTTTAAACAAAGTCATATATGAACATGTAAAATATGCAAACGAAAAAATTAGTTAACGAAATTCAGAACAATATTGTGGCCAAAAAGTCATATGACAATGTCAGTTGTGACACAAATGACAAATTTAAAGAAAGTCATAAATGAAAATGTAAAATATCCAACGAAAAAATTATTTAGACGAAAATTCAGAACAATATTGTGGCCAAAAAGTCATATGACAAAGTGCGTTGTCAGCTAACAATGTCATTTGACATTTTCAAAAACCTGCTTTCAACATAGACAATTCAATGAGTCAGTACACACAAGTAAAAACGCACATTTGCCAAGCGAGCATGTCAACTGACAATGTCATACTGAATACTGAAAAGACTTCTTATAAGAATCGTTAATCATAAAGACTTGCACAGCAATTGGAGACGAAGTAACCTCAGCGTCAATCAGACAATGAGACTTTCTCCCACACACACACACACACATATACACACACACGGATGCGTCTGACTTCAGCACGTAATTAAGCCTGACTTAAATAATTTTTTCGGATTAAAATTAAAAAAAATATAAAAGGAAAAACACAAAGAAAACGGCGAATAATTTAAAAAAAAAAAAACAGAGAAAAAAAAATTGTGCAGCGATGCGTGTTAATAACAACAACACCTGTCTGAGCGCATATATAATTTTTGTTAATCTCGGTATGATCTACACTGAAAAAAAAGCACACACAAACACTGAAAAAAAAGCAGTGAGTTGATTGACATCATTTGACAAAAGCCGGAAGTCAAATAAAGAAAAGAAAAGAGAAAAGAGTGTCAGACGAGAACTTTATAATAGGTATAGGAGTGCGTGAGTGAGTGCGTAAGAGAGAGAGACAAGGTGAACGAGTGTGTGAGGGAGAGAGCGAAGATGAGAAAGTGTGTGCGTGGGTTAGGCGGATCAGTTGAGCTTGTCTTCTATTTTGTTTTGTTGTTCTTTCAATTACTTTTGTCTGTCTGACTGACTGTCCGTCTTTCTTTCGGCATAATTCGTCGTTGTCATAAATGATATATAGAAAAAAGCAACACCAACAACAACAACAACAACAAACAGAGAACAAATTGAATTGCCAAAGCCGAAGCCGAAGTCAACGCTTTGTTGTCCAAAACGAAAACGGAAATGTGCCAAACCAAACATGGCAAATATGCAAATTGAAGGCATGAAAAAAAAAGGAAAAATTTTAGACAAATACAAAAGACTGTTGGACTGACCAGACGGTCGGTTGGACGGACAGACAGACAGACCGAAGCGTGAATCATTAATTTCCGAGACATTATGCAAAGAGAGACGGCCTTACAATTTGATGAAAATGCACAAAAGATACAAATTCAAAAACAGCAAAATGAAAATGTTGGCTGAGGCAGAGACAGAGACGCAAAGGCGGCATGGCATGAAAAGGAAGTACAAGTAGAAAGAGACGAAGAAGCAGAAGAAGAAGCAGCAGCAGCAACTACAATGCATTGTCTTTATTTTATAACAAAAGCGCTTGATGGCGGTACGTGGGCGGCGGTGGGGTAGGGGCGTGGCACAAGGCTCAGGCCATAATTGCAAGCGACGCACATGAGTAATTTAGGCAACATTTTTACACGTACAGGGAAGTCTACACCGTCCAGTGAAGGGGGGTTGTGGGGCAGAAAAGAGCGCAAGAAGTCGAAGCAGCATAAGAGGCATGGGAAAAGCTTCGTTGGTTGCATTGTTGTTGTTGTTGTTGTTGGCATTTGAGATCATTGCACGACAGATGAAGACAGCAAGACTGACTGACTGACTGACCTTCAGCCCGAACTGACGTCGCATATATGTATGTATGAACGTACACGACTTGTGAGACAAACACAACTGCGCTGCTGTTGACGTACGTTGAGATCGATGAGTTGACAATGACGGCTCTCATATACATAACATTTTCCACCATTTTGCAATTCAAGTTTCGAGCAACTTAATTTGCAACTCAAAGCGCTTTACAACAAAAGAATTATTTAAGAAAAGATGGCAAATTGCATGCAACACATGAACTTTTAAGGCGAACAACAAAAGAAGACACTGAAAGTACAAATGAAATTTAATTCTAATAATAATAATGATAACGCTTGAGCTTGAGCTTGAGGATATGCCGAAAGACATGAAATACATGTGCGCCAAAGCATTGTCAATGAAAATAGGCAAACTTTAGTTTTTAAGAACAAAATGCCAACATTATATGCGCCTATGTTCTAGTGGGCCAAGACAACACATAAAGCAGTTGAGCAATGAACTTGCAGTTGAAGTTCTTTATAACTTCAATTGAATTGCACCAAAATTTCTAATTAAAATAAAACCATTTTGCTCAAAGTTTTAAATACTTCAAAAGAACGCCCTTTCTTGCTTCGCTCTCTTCCACACTCACTCCCCTCGTAGCTGCCTCTCTCTCTAACATAGACTTTCGCACTAACGCCACAATTGCTTGGCATGTCATTATACATACATACATATATATAAATAAAACAAATCTGTTTGTCAATGCGTCAGCGATCTTTATTTGATCACGCAACTTGTGTGAAGGGCGCCACAATAACAACACCAACAACAACACCGACAACAACAACAACAACCACGACAACTTCAAGTTCATGATATTTAATGACTTTTTGGCAAAATTACAAAAAATATTTTTTTATTGCGCGTTGCGCTACACAGTAATTTTGCGGTACATGAGTTTATAGAACATTTTGAAAATATTAATATTTCCAAAAAAGATTGCGTAAAATTAAAAACATGCTTGAAGTCATTTTTGGTATTTTGAATTTTGTTTTGTTTCATTTATTAATTTTAATAAAAAAATTTCAATATTTTCCAACACTTTGCCTGCAAAAAACATGAGTATTGCAGACATTTCTTGATTGTCTTCTTTTTGTGACAAACTCTATGCTTCGAATACATGAATATGAATACTAGGCATGCATTGACAACCCTATGATTACAAGCTTGCGCATTTTGTTGACCAACACTGCACAAGTGAAGCATTCATGTCATGGCATCGAAAGCACTTCCGTTGTCATGACAAATGCCATGACATGCCAAGTCTGCACAGGCAGTTGACTTAGTGTAGCGGCCTGAAGGAAGGTGATGCCTGTGCGTGTGTCGCTCGATCGGTCTGTCGTTCGATCGGTTGAAATGACTAAACAGAAATGGCGATGTTTGCGTCGCCTTTTCAACGTTTCAAGTGCAGCAAGCGTAAAATTGTAGAAGCCAGAAGAGAATCATGAGCCGTTTGTCGCTTGTCGTTTGCCGTGCGCCATGAGCCATGAGTTGGCAAGCGAGTGTGTTGGCCTGGCCCAGCCCGGCACGGCCCGGCCTGGGTTGGAAAATCGGCCTGAAATGACAACGAACACGAAAAGCACATAAACGAGAACGAGTTTTTGTTTCAAAGTCAGCCAAAAAGTGACTGACTGACGACTGACTGACTGACAGACAAGACTAGCGTAGTGTGGTGAAGCGTGGGGCAGGAGGCAAGGGCGGCGCGGCTTGGGCAAGGGAAAATTAGTATGATTTTGAGTCAGAGGGTGACACGCAACTATAAATCTTAATTGTAGGCGCAGGCAAGCGAGACCAGTGGCAGAGGCAGTGGCAGAGGCAGAGGCAACTTGCCACAAATGCGAAACAACTTGAAACGAATCGAGTTGAGTTGAGTGGAGTTGCGTTGAGATACATGCCGTTCCGAGTCAGCTCAAGCCAAAAGCGAATGCGACACATTTCTCACTTTCATTTTGTGGCGGCGCGCCTATAATGAGCACAAAAGTAATGAGCATCATGATGATGATGACGATTACGATGAGCATGTTGTTGATGATGATGATGACGACGGCGTCATTGTAAAATTAGTGGCCTTTAATGAAGCATGCCGGCATGCATGCGGAATGCGTTCTATGTGCAGCATGCCGGCATGTCATCGTAAAAGAAGAAAAGTTTTACTAACAAATTCATTTAATAATAATAATAATAATGACAGAAAAAAAACAGCATGAAAAAAAGTATTAAAAAATCATAGAAAAAAAAAAGAGACGAAGAAGAAGAAGAAGAGGATTTTGCTAACTCAACGAAACGAAACCAAAAATTATATACAAAAAATTAAATATATAAAAAAATAAAAAATAAATTAAATCAAAAAAAAAAAAAAAAAAACAAACAAACCAACAACAACAAAAATGAACTGCGTTGCAATGCCAAATAACAACAACACGAGCAGCACAGGTGTCGTCGCTGGCGCCGGCGGCGGTGGTGGTGGCCGGGCCGATGGCGGCGTCATCAACGCAATGAAATCAAAAACGTCTGTCAACGAGATTGCCGATTGCAACTCAAGCTCAGCGACATCTTCATTGCAACGCGCCACGCCCACTTATATACTCAGCCCGGGCGCTGGCAGCGGCGTCAGCGTCAGCGTTGCCGGTCGCACAACACTTGAGCGCCAGGAGCCGCCGCAGTCAGCGCAGCGCACTCATGACCGACGCACGATGCCCCGCGGCTTGGCGTCATGTCTTCGCGGCGAACGCGATGATGCGCCGACACCTGTGCATGAACACTGCGAAGTACAGCAACTGCAAATGCTGCAGCAGCATCACTACCAACAACAACAAAAGCAGCAACAGCAGCAGCAGCAACAACAATTGCACATACAGCAGGAACAATATCACCAACAACAACAACAACAACAGCAGCAGCACCAACAACAACAACAACAGGAGCAACAACGCTTGTCCGGCGCGACAAGTGACAACATGTCTGTTGCAGTCGTTGCAGCCGAACAAAGTGGCAGGAGTAAGTTCAAAGACATACAAGCATTCTTAACATTAAGTACGCTTATGTAACATAGCACAGCGCACAGCACTTACGACAGTTGAATATTAAAGTTTTGTGCGTCCAAGCACATTTTATATGCGTATGTGCGCGCTTACATGCTAGACTGTCGTATGTTGTGTGCGTTTGTATGTAACATTGTGCCTAAAATTTCGATATTGACCAGGCACGTCTTTTTAATAGGCAAACTTTACTTTATAAAAGCAACCTGAGTATTTTCACTTACAATCTTCTGCATACTTCATTAATTTGGCGCACCATGTATTCAAAACACACATAAATGCGTACTTTGAACGCTCAAATTGGCCTTCAATGCGAAGTTCAGTAAAATTATAGAACAGACAAACCGTTTAGTCGCGCTGTGCCACCAAACGGTTTCTAAGCTAAGCTTAAGCTCATCATTATCATCAGCGTCAGCTTTGGTTTTTTCTTAACGCTTCTGCATTCGACAACAAAAGCCTTCAATTAAAACTGAAAATGTGCCATGAGCAATAAATTCCAACACAGCTTTCAATTTTCACCCCTTTTTTTTGTTGTTGGTTTTTGTGTGTGTTTCGTTAAGAAAACGCAATATTTCATAAAACAATAACAACAACAACAATAGAAAGAAAAAGAAAAACAAAAAGATACAATTGTGAAAGCAAGAAAGATGTACAGATGAACATGCGAAAGTAATGAAATGGCATGGAAATGTATTTCAATGCAAGTGCGGGTGTTTTGAGTTAAGTGGCGTGTAGAGGGGGGAGGTGCTGAAGCATTGTTTTATCATGCGTGTGGAGGAGATGATGATGATGATGAGGAGGAGGTGTTGTTTTGATTTTGAGGGCGTGAGAGCGTGTCTGTCGTTTTCAATGGTTTACGCACGCATCTCTGTCTGTATTTGAAGCACAAAAGAAAACAACAACAACAAAAAACATCTGCTAATAAATAACATGAGGCATGAGTTTGTGCCACAAAGTGATTAGTTTGAGCATTTTTTTGAAATTTCACTAAAACAATTGTGTAGCATATGAGATGCAAATGTGTCAGCGAAAGAGCGAGAGAGAAGGCGTTAAGTTGAGTGGGAAGTTAGAGCGAGAGAAAGAGGGATTTACATATAATCGATCAAACGATTAATCGAACTAATATTTGCACGAAATTTGATTTGATTTATCTTATTTCATATATGCAATAAAACCGGGTTTCTTGAGGCGTCAACCCGGAATTCCGGAACTGTCCCAGAATTCCTGGCCTAACCCATGTTGGAACTTGTTAAAAGGCAATTGAACGAAGAGCATGGAGGTCACAGAACCTGATCTATAGCATGAATGCGGAGGGGTTCGGTAATGGCATGAGCCTTATTGAAAATGGCGTAGTTCGAGAATCATCTATTCCGCCAAAGAGTATACAACGGCGCCTTGGCTCATCATCTCTTTGACTAGGCCGTGCTCACGACACAAACCCGAGTTTAGCTAAGCATAGTCCCGGAATTTTCGGGATCACAGTTGATTAAACCAACATTTGATAGCACATGTGTATCTTTTATAGGCTTTCATTTTGCATTTGCCGTTTTTATAACGAAACAAATGTGATTGATTGTTTTTTGTACTTGTTTTTGTTTAATTCATTCGATCGCTTAAACATTTATAAAGTTTACTGGGAATTCTTATCAAAAAGTTTCTCATATTTAAACTGCAATGGCAAACTGTAGAAAAAGAAAACGAGCTCAGTTGTTCGACAAAAGAAATTTGTGTTTATTTAAAATTATGTCAACATTTTTGGTTACACTTCGATTTCGATTTCGATTTCGTTCTCGCTCAGATATCAAAATCTGTTGTTTGTTATTATGTGTCAAATACACACACACACACACGCACACAGACATAGACAAACAGACAGGCAGACAGTCAGACAGAGACAGTGAGAAAAGATACTTGCAACGACGCCAATGACGCCAAACAATCTTTTTTCACGTCGCGACGCCAAAAATATTCACTAAGCGTGTTGTTGTTGTTATTACTTTGGGCTTACGTCATTTTTACAACAACAAACCAAAAGAAAAATCCTAATTTGAAGTTATTTTCTTATACGAATGTATGACTGACTTACTTATGCATGCCTCAGATACATTTAACTGTTTGTCACATAAGCTTTAACGTTTTGCTATCTCTCTCGCTCTCTCCCTCTCTCGCTCTCTCTCTTGCCCTTTGTTCTAACTTAGCAATTGAGTTGCGCATACATGAGCTCATTTCGAGTCAAACTTATTATGCCAACCCATCAAACTATATATACATATGTATAAAGTATCTAAGCGTCAAAACAACAACAACAACGCCAACAACAGCAACAACTACAATAAGTTTGTCACTGAATTGACGCGAATTGCTGAGAATTATTCAAAAAAAATTCTTCTTACATATCGTTTTTGTGTTTTTTGTAATTTTGTATCTTTTTTTTTTGTATCTTTTTTTCTGTACTAATATAAAATGCTCACGCAAGGCAAGTTGTCATTTCATTAATTGAAATGAATTTATAACAAGTTGATCTATACGTCATTGTGGTTGTTGTAGTTGTGATAGTTGTTGTTGTTGTTGTTGTTGTTGCTTTTTTATGATTATATTCATAACTATTCATCATGCATGTCA